>QYTT01085532.1:0-18745 GCA_006980735.1 Dasypogon diadema | reverse complement strand
GATGATCTGAGTGGTCTCCCCGTCCAGAGGGGGATTCGGTGCGAATGCCCTCAGTTTCCGGAGGACCACTCTATACCCCAGTCCCCAAGGATCATTATTCAGATCCTCTCCCAACCGTCTCGATAGGCTCTTAGCTCACCTTGTTTCAACTGATCCTAAAAGATAGTTTATTATATGTATTATCGGTTGTACTAGGTCAAATCAAAGAGTATTTCCTATAGATTCTAATTCAATTATAAATGGAACTATTTATTAGAACATTTAACGGGAAAATCGTGTAATTTGAACAGGAAAGGAAAAATTTTCCATTATTTTTCACAGCCAAAGTTCAATTGGAGGGTGGTATAGGGAAGTGGTTGAGCACTTAGTACAAAGTACTAGGCCATACTTCTCATTCGCCGTATAATTTTTTGTTTACCTCAACTCTAGCCATCTAATCGTGAAATATTAAAGCTTTCACACATATTGCTTGTACTGAATTGTTGGAGAAATCTATTGAACCATGTAAAAATCTTGTCACTTGTTGTTGCATTTTAAATTAAATTAAATCTCATTAAATCCTTCAATTAATATTGACCTGATCCTTGAGACTGGGTGCACATAGCTAAATTATTCCTTGTAACTGTGTATGTAGTCTTTAGTTTTCAGAGAGATTTTAATCAACTATAAAATGGGCTCACAATCACCATCATAATTTTTTGCATGGATATAAATCAGTGCTATATCAGTAAGGATGGGATCCAAGTTTATTGAAGTGTAAATTGTAAATTTCCACTCTGAAGTGTAGGTTGAAGGGCCATTATTAAACTTGAATTATCTCGTCAAGCAGTGGAAACCGCAAGTAGAGTCGATCGGAGGATTTCACTGGCGGACATGAACCACCTACACATCGCTTACTCGACAATCGAAGTTAGTTAGAACGAGGAATAGAGTGTGCACTCGTTCGACCATTGGAAATGTAACAAATAAATTGATTGCTTGAATACAAGCCGTAAACTGTGCTGAATATTGATGGCGATTGCATTCAAAAATTAATTGCTTCGGAAGGCTGGAAGAATAAAAAGCATTACTAGCGAATTAAAGAAGGATAAAGAATGTACGTAATTTTCAGGCAGAAATTCAGAAAGGCTGGAATTTTCTGGGTTAATTTGCAGCATTTTCAGAAAGAGTTGGTAATTTATTCACGAGGAAGTTGGGTTTAAATTGTGTTCTTGAAATCTTGAATGGGTGCACTTCCATGCTGCAAACATAATCCCCCACTCTTTCAGCAAAAAAGTGTAGATGTGGAACGTGCACATAAACACGCTATGAAATATTTCTATAGTTCAAAGGGAAGTATTCATTGCTTTATTTTCCGGAATAGAGAAGAGTTCTGTATTCGTTTTCGCTTTGTGCATATTTATATAAATTTTGTTGCATACAGAATTCATATTTCATATAGAAGATATCTTCTGACGTCCTTATCTCATTTGCATGCATGTTCCTTTCATCTTGAACTAGAGAAAATCATTTCGCACTTGGCAAGCATTTCAGGAAAACACGTAAGCATGTCTTTAGCACGAAATTGCCCTGGGTAGGAAAAACAAGACTTAAACTCGAAATATTCATATCTCAATGTTAATTATAGTCAAAATATCCTGTAATACAGTTGAAAACTTTATCAAAAGAAATTTTCCATGTCATTTTCTAAAGAAGTCCTTAATATTCCACATCCATTCGAATCCCTTTTTGGAGTTCCACATTTCTCTAAAATGCCTTTTCCAACTTATCTTCATATGTTAAAGGTGATGGATTCAGTCCATAGATACCGTCCTTTGGGGTGATTTTCCCTTTTTCAAAAATAAAATTAACTCAGTACTTTCATGATCTCTGCTATAAACAATGGATTTAGTGTTCTATGATCGTTGGGATATTATAATGGAAGTGAAATATTACGACCCAAACGAGGGGGTGAATTTAAAGGCTTTTGAACAGTTTCCAGCTAATTTTTCTAAAAATTAGTTCCTTTTGGAACAACTCAGCTGACCAACATTGCTGATAGCACTGCTATTAGATTTAGATTTAGATTAAGGTGGGACTGAAGTAGCCACCAGTTGACCTATTGTGCTCCTCCATCAGTCCCACTCTTTCACGAAAGAGTAGTATATTTTTGAAGGAAATGTTCTAGAAGTCTGTACGCCTCAACAGGTGCGCCCCAAACAGCTGGAATCGACATCGCGCAACTACCTCGCATTAGCATAGAATGTGCTCCGACGTTTCCTCTCCTTCGAGACAGAGTCTACATATGTACCTATCGGTGGTTTCAATGCCCATCCGATTAAGGTGCTTTCCAAGCCTGCAGTGTCCTGTAAGAACTCCTATAACGATTTTTATCTGATTCTTTGGCAGATGTAGTAATTCCAAAGTTCTTTTTTGGGAAGGGTTTTTGATAAATGTTTTAGTTTGTTTTGAGTGTCTCTTCAATGCCTACTTCTGCTCTGACTGATTATGTTACCAGGTGTTGAGGGCGTATTTAGCGGTTCTATAAAAGCTACCGCAAAAAGGTTCTGGTCCAACGAGGGGGATTGATGTATGTACCTCTATTGGCCAGCATATCTGCTTCTTCGTTACCCTCAAAGCCTGAATGCCCGGTATCCATTGTACCGTTAGGTGGTTCAGTGCTCCAAGACTAGCCAGCACTTGGATATATTCCCACACTAGTTCTGACTTGATTTCAGGAGAGGATGTGGCTTCACTGCTATTACTATAACCAAAACCCCAGGGATATATACTTAACAAGCCATGAAGCAGAAATTCTCTATATAAAGGTATGGTCCTCCGAATTCAGTCAAATTACACTGATTCTTATTAATCACACGATAAAACTTTTTGATTATCACCTGATGGTGCCTAAACTATTCATTCTACGGCAAAATTATGTTCTAAGCAATTAAAGCTCGGTTCTTTGCCTTTCTGATGATATCAAATTTAATATGCCTTACCTAACAAAATTACATAAAATTTTCAATATAAACGAAACTCTAACCAGCGACAGCCAGCAGAAAGCTAGTCAAAACTCACGGTCCGTTGTCAGTACAGTTAAAAGAAAAATCGTTAGAGTTTATTTTGAATGCAAAAATGAGCACAATAACGACTTATATACTATAATTATTTTTACACCAATAGAAAGTAGATATATTAGATTTAAAATTCCTAGAAGACTAATTTTAAGTAGGAAGAATAGTTGCGCAGCTACGCCAGTTTTAACGAAAAAAATTTCCATTTTCCCATAAGAATCAATAAAATTTGATCTGAATTTTGGGCCTACACCTCCTAATAGTTGTGTGCGTTATTTTCTCTGGTTCACGGCTTGTAGGAGTATATATCCCGGAGGTTTTGGGTACAATCGTGATTAGAAATGGATTACACATATTATATATGTGTATACAGCCAATATTAGTGATTCAAGACTTATTCATGATGCTGTGGTGCTAAGCAAATTTCCTTTGTTTCTAATAACAATGACGGCCCACCGTAAGTACTGACAGAGAGCTGTACCACTTTATTAGCTTTCAGTCCCTTTTTGAGAAGGGTGAAATCCTGGGGTAGTAATTAAAGTTCCCAATCATTTTAAATTTACCATCTTGTAATTTATTCGGAATTCATTCGTTAATTTGAGGTTAGCTCCTGAAATCTCTAGAAAACTTTCCCAACTGAATTTATAAGTTTTTAGGGTTTATTATCATAGGGAAATCTATTTATTTACATCTTTGCAGTGATTTTAATGGTTTATTTCTCATTAGAGCTTCAAAAGCTTTACTTTGTGTGCTCAAGTATAGATTTATCAGAACGCTTTAAGAGAAGAAAAAAAAACGCTTTCAACTACAGCACTCAGACTAACTCCAAGAAATGTTTCGATGTCCTTATTACATATAACCAATTTGTAATGCACAGAAGATGCATACGGTATAAACAAGTTTCACTCAATTTTCCCAATTTAGAAACCACTCCAGGGAAATCAATAACTTACCTGCCTTTCACACAAATTCAACCAATGTACGAAGAAATTGAATCTGCAGCTATAATAATCTCTTCCAACCTCAGAAGCCATTTCGTTGCATAAAAATTGATCTCAAAAAATTTAATTTGTATGAAATAGGATTATCCCTTCGGTGGAAGGACAAAACTTGAATAATTCATATATGGACCTTGAATAAAATATAAGTCTATAAGAGGATTCTTTCTCTGTGCTTCCTTGATCCCAAAGAACTTGATTCTTACTTCTGAAACTGTTTTCAATAAAAATTTAAGAAACTAAAACGAGAAAATTTTACTTCTTTCAAGAATAAAGTAGCCAAAATAGTAAATTTCTGGTAAAATATATAGGAAATAAGAGGTTTAGACCAATTATGTTATACCCTAGATATAGGAAAGAAAAGAAAGTAAGGAGTATTTAGTAAAGTGTCGGCGGTTACTTATTCTTACATATTTGCAGCTGACCTTCAACTATCTTACTCCTATTATCTGCAATCTCTATATGGACCTGTCAGCACCGCACGAACTGCGAGGAAAAAGCTTTAAATTTGTCCCTGGCTCAAGCTAAAGGTACCGATTGCCCCCCTTTCTGTACAAAACATTTTTCCCAAAACTTTAACCTTTCCAGATAATCTACCGCCCCTTTACCTTTAGTGCACTTTGTATATTATGCAGAAATTTTGAAAATAATGAAGATATACATTGTAAATAATTTTTGCAAGACAACATTTTAAATTGTCTACGATAAGTTGATTTGCATTAGGACTCGAATGGAGGATTTTTACTCAATAAATAAAAAATAGAAAATTCCATATGGCAGCCCGATTTGGTTTATTTTCTACCAGAATATCTAAAATTTTACTAAAGCATCTATTTACCAGACCTTATCTATTTACTTTGAAGCGTTTTCATTTTAGAAGAACAGAAACGATTTTTTATTTGATATAGCTTGAGGTTTAATATGGCAACCCTATGAAAGAGTTACAATAATTGGTGTCTCTTCGAAGCTGATCTTCCCATTATAATAAAGTATTCTTCTATCAAATTTCAAATTTCTAGCTCAAAGTGTTCTCAAAGTAACGCGTGAACAGTCAGACAGACAGACAGATAGACAAACAGACAAAAGTTAACATCGTCTTATACATCTTTTTGAGACAAAAGATGTATACGACACAAATTGGGGTACTTAACAATTGACACCTGGCACCATGTGTCCACAGAATGATTCGAAATCTTTTTGAAAATTACCTCGGTAAAATTGCCAAATCAACTTCACAATTGGACAAACTCTTTTATTAATCCCGTAGTATTTATACAGCTTTTCTTCGGCATTGGTGTAATGCTATAGAGTGTGTCCAGAAGTTGAGGATAAAAAGATGACCTACAGATTTGAAAGTCAGCTGCGAATATGTAAGAATTAGTAGCTGCTACTCATTAATTTCTCCCTTCTCTACATCTAGAGTATAACATTATTGGTCTAAATCAATTATAGCTTCTTTTCTTGCTTTGAATTCTGCTTTAAAAGAAATGTTCAATCTACTTCTCGTTCTTCTTCATCTTGGTTAGGAAGCTCCCCTGTAAGTGCCGCCATTGGGCACCAAAGGCTCATACACCTGGCATAACCTCTAGGGTATAACACCAAAGAGTAGTACGATTAATTACTGTTTAAAAAAATAAACACAAATTATTCAGAAAACCCAAAATATCAAATACAAAAAAACAAAAGAACACAAATGGGATATACGTCCAGTCTGCTACGAAGCCGGAGAACGACTAGAATGTTCGGTCTAAAGTTCATGTAATGTATGATTAACTAATTACCACATTTTAAATATTATATAAATACAAACTGTATGCCATAACAAAAATCGAAGCCGGTGACTCACCGTCTGACAAAAAGCTCTTTCTCACTACCAAAACATTTTCACATGGAGTTTTCTCTCGAATATTTCTATACATAATCCAATCTCAGGTGAGTTAATAATTCAATTTTCATCTTTATAAAATTGTTAACGTAAGTTCAGATATTGTGGAATACTAATGATTATTTTAGCTCTATTTTCGATCTGCTATACAAGACTAGTCAAATTTTATGAGTTATAGAAGTGACCTAAACATGCTATATGAATTTTTAGAATGGTTAAGCAGGATCAATATCAATATCCGGTTAACAGTGGAAGCAGACAATTGTGAAAAGCTTAATATCTAAGACCTGACAATCAGTCATCTGCAAGATAGATTATTCTCCAGTATCACAGAAATCTGACAAATATAATAATAATCGAATTAAGTTAAAATTTATTGTATAGACAAGACATGGTCGAAAGTTGCTGACTACTTAAAATCAATATAGAGAAATATTTCGATCACCTTAACACCTTAACAGTAACAATTAAAAAACCCGGTCAAGTGCGAGTCGGATTCGCGCATGAAGGGTTCCGTACCATTATCTATAAAAACGGCAAAAAAATCATGTCTGCTGTATGGGAGCCCCACTTAAACATTAATTTTATTTTAATTTAATAATTTATTTTTAAAGTGAATAGATAACTAAATATTCTGTGAATATTTCAAGCGTCTACCTCTTGCCGTTATCAATATCGAGCAAAAACGAGCAAAAAAATCACGTTTGTTGTATGGGAGCTCCCATTAAATATTTATTTTATTCTGTTTTTTAGTATTTGTTGTTATATCGGCAACAGAAATACATCATCTGTGAAAATTTCAACTGTCTAACTATCACGGTTCATGAGATACAGCCTGGTGACAGACGGACGGACAGCGGAGTCTTAGTAATAGGGTCCTGTTTTTTACCCCTTGGTTGTGAAACCCTAAAAAGTTGATAAATTATGCAAGTTAGGAGCATAAAATATTAAATGCAACGACTGTGTGAACGAAAACATTGGACAAACTGGTACGAACTTCGAAATGCGTTTTGACGAACATATAATGTCTTTTAAATACTTTTTAAATCCAATGCAGAGTCCAATTTGAATTTATTGAAAACGTCAAAATATTAATAGGCGACAAAAAGCCCACTAAATTTTCGTCAATTTCTAAATATTGTAAAAAATAATAGTCTGTCTGGGCCATTTTTCTATAATAAATCGGAAGTGGCACGTAGGTTTTCCTTACTTCTCAAAATATTTGTTAAAAAGCAAACATTTTCTTACATTATTTGTCAAAATGTTAATTTTGACAGTATTTTGAAATCATTGATATTTTTCAAATGAGGTCATTTCAAATGGAAACATTATAGAGAGTCTAGGGTATTAAATAACATTTTTTGTAAGTCTTTTAGATCGCGTACTTTATCTTAATAGCTGTGATATTTTTAAATACTTTTGAATATCCAAAAAACTCATATCACTGCAATTTCCACTTTGATCGTTTTTCCTTTTAACTGTTTTACTCGAATTTCAATTGAAACTTCTGAATGCATAATGCAATCATATTTCTGCTAAAGGCCATAAACGTTCTGTAAGATAGTTTGCAATTTGGAATTCGTTTTTAACCCCACAACTCTGGTAAACTTCTCTAATTCTCGGGAATTATCTTGCTAAGTTTCGCCTCAAAACTTAAAATCTGAGAAGAATCTTCATTTGAGACTATTTTATAATTACAAGGCGTTTAAACTATGTCATCAGAGTTCAGATTCCCGGAGAAGTTGAGGAGGGTGGTCTGTACCTCACAGCACAATTCCAAAATTTGCTGTAAGCTACTGACAACAACAGATGAAGTTCCTGGAACAGTTAAACAACAAATGCAACGTGGCAAATTCTTAGATTATTAAGAGACTCGACACTTTTGCATATATTGCAGACTCGACGAAGTTTTTTGGTTATGACGGGAAAACGTATTCGCTTCTTACATATCTGATTATCCTACGTAATTTAAATAGAGTAAAATGTAAGTAACAAATATTTGACATATTATAATACAAAACTCCTCAGATATTCATGTAGCAGTAGCAAAATATCACCTAAAATGAAATTCCTTGCAGCATTATCTCTAAAACAGAAGTTACCGACACAGACAAAGATTTCGTTGACATAAGTGCAATATGAACGTTTTGGCAGTTCCTGGAACAGATTATCCTATTAAGCTCCTAAGTATTTCACCAAAGACACACTTTCAGAAGACAGAGCTTTGTTGAGAGTAGCGCTTTCTTGATCTCAACAAAAGCTCTGTCTTCTGAAACGATGTAACTCATGTGTGATGTGGAAAATGCGAAATGTTCAACTTGGATCGTCTTATCATAAGCATACTGTCTTTGATTTTACCCTTTTCGGCAAATAATTGGGTAGTCTAAAATGGAAATTCTTGTGTAAAGAACTACTTAACTCCTGTCTTTACTATATTTTCTCTTTTATCTGGAAAATTTCTTAAAAGAGAAGAAGCTAGCGAACCCTATAAATGCACAGTACGATCATCATCCACTACGTAATAACAGAAAGACTAGTCACCTCCTAACCCAAACAGGGTCATTCCAAAAATTACCGAGAGTTTTTCTACCCGATCATCACTGATTTTGAACAAAGTTTTTAGAAATATTGATATTTTTAAGAAAAGATTCAAGGTAAGTTTTTTCGTCCTTACGTGTCCTTAATTACAGGACTTCGAAAATCTACAAAATTCCCCGGGTGGAGGGGTCTTAAAAGAATCATAACTTTGCTCGTGGACATCCCATCGATCTCGATATGAACTCTTTTTACAGGAACTTCCATAAAAAAAATTCATGGAAGAAGAAGATTCTGAAAAGAAGATTTTTAAAAGTTTTTGTTTTTCTTAAGGAATGTCCCTTTTTGTGTTGCAGATACGTGTGAAATTTCAACCAAGTAATAACAGAAAGACTGTTCAGTTCCTAAGGCATAGAGTGAACTCTTTTTCACCAATTTTTACCCATCGACGCCTCGCTTGAGACCTTCCATCTTCCTCACTCTGTACTGCAAGCAATAAATACCTCACAGTCTACAGCTCTCAGGCGAGGCATCGCTGGGCCAAAAGTAGAGAAAAGTCGTTCACGGTCTGTCTAGGGAGCTGACTAGCCTTTCTGTTATTGTTTGGTCGACGCTTCTACGATATCAACAAACAGTAGTGAACAAGTTAGGATTCTTGAAGGTATTGACATTTAGGTAGTCCATATCAAAATTTAACATACGTAATGAATTTTGTTTCCTAAGCTTCTGCTTTAGTCTGAATTGTTCAAGTATGGCCTTTATATTTACAACTGATCCATGTTTTGGAGTCACCACTCCAAAGCCCAGATATCAATCTTTTTGGATATGTCGAGCTTTTTTGGAACAAATGTTACGAAAAGCGGTATAATTTGGAACGTTCTAAATGGGATAGTAAGCCGACTGGATGAGGTCAATAAAAAGAAAGGACTCCGTACTAAATATTATTGACTAACTAACTACTACTAATTTTTAACGTAGATTCCACATCGCAAAATAAATTCCGTTTTTACTATGTGTGAAACCTTCTCTTCTTTTCCAACTAAAAATTAATTAGTAATTATTAAAAACTAGGAACGTAAAAACAGAAAATAAAAATGTGTACTTGGACGGTAATAGCAGATTTTACAAAAGGTGCTCGAAAACTCTTATACAGCGATATAGATATATTATTATTTTTTAATTTTTTAATTAATAAACCGTTTCCACGCCTCGAACATATTTTCTTTTATCAATCTTAAATTTCATGCTACTCAAATGAAAATGGAATTACTCAACGTGAACACAAGATAGAATTTTTCATTTGTCCTCCTTCCCACACGGAGACTATAGGCACGTATTTTTCTCAACATTGAGATTGTCATTTTAGATAAAATTATTTTCAGCTGCCTCCCAAAATAAGTTATCACAGCTTCTGGAAAAAATTCCGGACACTAAAGCTTTTGACTTTCCATAATGTGTTGGAACGTTCCTGTTTAGAAAGGCGAATGAGCTTAAGATAGACTGATAAACTTAATTAATTGGTCGTCCGGCTGGAAAATTAGCCGGAGAAAACTAGATTTCATGAATGGCGCGACAGTACCTGCATTAATGGAGGCATTTAATCCTGGTAAACTGATATTAATATTCCACTCAGGACATGTATGGAGCAATTTGTTCCAGGATTGCATAAATTCTTATCTAACTCATGTGACTGCATAAAGGACCTATTGGGGTTCACTAAACGGGCCATTATTGTAGCAATCAATAGCTTACTTATACTTGTGCGGTCTGAACTTATAACGACCCATTTCTTTAATTTAATTTAATATGCAATTATCAAAGCAAATCCCCTCTCTGTGTAATAACATAAAAAGTAATTATACAAAAGCCACTTCAGAAATAGTGATGGTAAAACACATCACAGAATGGTAGAGTTTTAGACAAAATTGACTTTCGGTTATCGATTCATGCAACCTATAAATGGACCGTGAATCGATTTAATAATGAGTTTAAAGTTCAAATTTAACATGAAACAATATCCTGCTGCTTGATATGGTTTAATTTTCATGGGGAGGCTATGTGATTTCATTCGAAGCCCCTGAGAAATTGATGGGAATAAATAAAACAAAAAAAAATACCTGCAGGATATTTTCCAACTCCACTGCCAGTTCGAGTACTTAAAAGAGATGAATTTCTTCCACGATCCCAAATTACATCTGAAATTACCTTCGGAATTGGAAAATCAGAGTAGCCAATACAGGGAGTGCGATCATTTGTAAAAGCGGATAATAGATTAAAATTTCTGATTGGGAAAATTCACGCATTTGAACAAGTGATTTACAATCATGTTGTCTTGCATGATTCATTGAGATTGATTTGAATCAGGATATTGAAAATTATGTACATATTAGTTTTAATAATAACAGGTTTTGTGTTATCATCTAGAATCAAGCGCCAATTGTACCGAAGCACGTAGATAAACCTGAAGTTCCTAACTATCACAGGAGAATGTTTTTAAGACTTTTACTAAATGTTTCAAATTAAAAGAAAACAATTTTTACTTGACACACGTGTATTGGCGTGTCAAGTGTCAATACAAAAATGCAATTTACACTAGAAGTTTAAAATAATGGTACACATGATTTTTTAGACCTCTCAATAAGCCAAACAAAACAACAAACAACAGAAAGTTTATTTTTGATACCAGGATACCAACCTCTAGAGATATAGCCATCCCAGCTGATTCAAGACACTCTGTCCAAACACAGTATCATACCAACACAGGATCGGTCGCTCGGGCGATCCCGACTGCAGGGGTTGCGGGGAGGAGGCGAAGACGGTGACACACTTCTTGTGCCATTGTCCGTCACTCTCGGCGAAAAGATTCAGGCACCTGGGACACTACTTCCTTGACCAACTGCATCAGGCAGGCGAAAGGGGGTGGGAGTGTATACTAGCTTTTACAAAGTCGACCGGGTGGTTGAATTGATGACAACATCTGTCCCGCACTCTTTAACTTCGCGGTGGAGGAACAATGGGCCTAAGTTCTAGAGATCCGTGCGATCTCACACCCAATTAAAAAAAAACACAATATACTGAATTTCATTAAACCGAAGTGGTTAGTAAACTTACCTCTGAGTAATTTAATTAAGAAATTTATATATTATTAAGACGATAGATTCTAACAATGGCTACGATCCGGTGATGATTGATAAAATGATACTCAACCACGAAAGAAAAGAAAATTAGTAGTTTAATATATTCTTTTGGAAATTCTTCAAATAATTTAGATAAATTTTGCATTAAATTAAATTATGTAGATAAAATAAGTAATAATACTGTAAATTAAGACAAAAACTGGATAATGTTTCGTTTATTTTCTCCAATAATACAACATTAGGCAATTTAATTATGAACAATAAAGAAAATGTAGATAGTTTGAATAGGTTAGGCGTTTGTCCTATAAAATATAACGATTGTATCATAACAGCGAATACATTGGTCAGACGGGCAGAAATTTCAAACTAAGATTCAAACGAACATGTTAAGGTGCGGTCTCGTTGGAGCGTCCGACTGCCGCGTCTGGCAGCTGCATCCAAACGACTGGGACTGGGACTGCTCTAATGAAATGCAATGCATGTGGTCTTGTTGCAGCGTCCCGGCTGCCAGACGTAGCCTCGGGACGTCGGCGTCCGCGTCCCGACTGCTCATGATACCAGTTGAGACGCGGACGTTGGCAGCTCAAGTGTGAGTTTCTGAGAATTAAAGTGCTTGCATCAAAATGAGTGAACGGAAATACTTTAAGTTTTCAGCGGAAGAAGATGAAAAATTTATTGAGGAGGTTACAAAACACCCAATAACTTTAAACCATGAAAACGGAGATTTTAAAACCCCCAAATGAAGGAAAATACGTGGGAGGCAATATTAAAGGTAATGGGAAGAAGCGGTAAGTTAATTGGTATATTTTATGTAGGATAATCTACCAAATATGTAATTAATAAAATTATACAAACTTCTAATAGGATGGTTACTATAACTTTATTCATTATACCTGCTTAAAAGTTCTACACTTCAATTCAATATCTTTCTGACTAATGTAAAAGACGACTGCCGAACGCTTCAACCAGACCACTTGGACGAGCTGCCCGGACGCCGCGTCTGGTCGTGGCTGTCAGACGCGGCAGTCGGACGCTCCAACGAGAACGCACCTTTAGATCTGTTAAAAGTTGCAGGTTGAATTCAGCTCTAGCAAAGCATTTGTATGATATTAATCATGACTGTAATATTGATACCTTATCAGTGCTAGATTTTGTTTGTAAAGGTAGTAGACTCAATATCCCTTCAGGAAATTGAGAAATACATTACTCAGGTAAGCCAAGAATTCCTTGTTGAGTGAATTCGAGCGACTATAACTTCACATAGAGAATTTCTGCTTCATGGCTTGTTAGGTATATATCCCAGGGTTTTTGGTAGAGTTCATGTTTTTTCCTTTGTCTATATTCGAAAATTTTCTTTGGACTCCGCCATAAATAGATCGAAGGGCTTTCATGCTCTTCTTTGCTTTGCTAAGCACGATATAAGTCATTAGACCTGATGGTTTAGTGTTGAAAACCACGCTTTGTGTTTTGAGAATTGTCTAAGAAAATATTTACTAACATTTCAAACTTTTTGGGAATTGACTAGAATTGGATTTATTGGTCCATTAAGAGCTATAACCGCAGATAAAGATAAGATGAATTTCGTTATTGACAAAGAATGGAACTAGGTCTAATTGCAATACCTCGGTCGTTTTCGGAAAAAAAGTATATAGTATATTGATTTATTCTTTGTATCTATTCGAACATACAATTTTATTTCTTACGAATCACTTTTCTCCATATCTTTTTATTTCATTTTTCAGATACCTAACTCATGATTCCACTATACCTTTTGTTGTTTAGGCTACCTATATTGTTAGTTTATTTATTGATGATATTCGTATTCAATTTGTTTTGGGTTTGCTTAAATTTTTAATTTTGTTGTTATAGATATTGATCCCAGGTTCATGTATAAGTGTAAATTTTACTCTATGCAGTCTTTTGCGTCTAGAGATTGGGTGTTCTGTAGATAAACTCCAATTAATTTTAAATAAAGGTTTTGTATATGTAATTATAAAATTCAAAGTTTTTTTTGTGTATATTGTTGATGTAGTATTGACACAGTTTCTTTCTATCAATAAGTTTAAATTTTTTCCACTCTACGCGAGGGCTTCTTAAAACACTTTGTTAATATTAATATTATCTACATAGCAAAAACACTCCATCGTTTACAAGTTAGGTCATCATTGTTGATATCATTATGATTGTCAATAATGGTGTTGGAAGAAAAAAAGTATTAATTTTTGTATCTGCTTCTAATTTATGCTGTCTACAGATAATTTGAGGTTTAATAGGACGCAATTGATAAACCGATGAAGTAAAAAAGTTCAAATATTTAGAACCATACTCTGATAAAATCTATAAATTATAGTAGTAGGTTCATAAGTTACAATTATGATCAAAAGTATCACAAATCTCCTTTTTATTTATTCGTACGGTGCTTAAATCCTTAGTCATTAGAGTTCGTGGGGAGGAAACTTGAGGGGGTGCAGTATGCGGAATAAATCAAGTTTCAAGTTTTCAATCCATCTTAAATTTACTTTGTCGTCAATCAAATTAAAAGACTGCGGAGCAGAATGTTCTTTCAATGTAAATGATGTTCAAGTTCCACAAAAGTTTACCCCTTTGCACAATGAAACCATTTCGAATTTTTCATTAAAAGAAGATTTTCATTCAATATTACTACCTTTCAGTTGAATAAGTTCTTCGAATGGCTGATTCAGTTCCGTTTGAATGGAACCTTGCCAGGAAACTAACATTAGCTACCTGTGTACAGATTTCTGTTACTCTCAGGGACTTAATGGAATTGACTATCAATGGGCTTCTTTTCATCATCGTTGACTATTATCGTACTTTCATTTATAACTATGGCAAGTTTACGTGTTGTGTAGATCATGTAATCAGGAAGTTAATTTTTAAAGTAATAGCTTTTATTGCAATCGTCCGATAAAAATTCTGCATACTAAAAATTAACAGGGTACTTGGAAATTCATGCGTAACATTTAAAAATTTGATAGTGATAGGGTTGAGGTATATAGTCCATTGTTTCAGAGATGATTTTCGGTACTGTTTCACTTATTGTCTTATAATTGTGTCGTTTTGCAGTAAGTACTTTGTGATAAGTGCTCAACAACCTCTTGTCCTTTTTTAGAATTGCTTTAGAATCTCTAGGAAAAACGCTGTCATATGACCTCCGTCTATCCATCCGGTTTTAAATTACATCTCTTTTTCTGCTTTCATTCCCTTGTTTTAAAAGAATTCAGTTATGTAATTTTGAAGATATTTTTTATTAATACAAGATTGCGGATTTTATTATTAAATTTATTACTAAGATCTTAAGAAAACTTCACACCAATTAAAATTATAAAAACTGTTTGCTTAAATTCATGCTTGAGCGATATCTAGCGATATTTTCCAGGCCTGAAACCTGGGAAGACCTTAACCTGAATTGGTGTAGCGCGAAATTTAAAGAAGAGCATCCCTTTTACACTATACCTAAGGCGGCTACAAAATATCAGTGACACGGATGTGGTACCGAACGATATGTGATACCCACTAGGTAGGTAATCTGATGAGGTTTCCTTTAGAGAAGAGTAGGAGAGAGTTAAAGGTTCAGTGGTAGAAACTACAAAAATTTTGTAGTGAGGATAAATTTAAGTATAAGAGAATCGATATTAATTTTATGAAATACTTCCAAAAACGTTTGTTTTAAATTCTAAGATCTATTACTATTTTTAATACCGCAAAATTCGAGAGCGCATTAACAATCTTTAGCATGAGGTTACTGATCTTTAGAGTAAGCTGAATGAACTAGATTACATCCAGGGACTCAATGATGCTGTTGTTAACGAAATTTTCTATTCTACTAACATCTTTCGAGCAAAAGTCAAGAATGGGAGCAAGAACTCTAGAGATGTGTCTCCACTGTCTCCGAGTTACCTGGGTTCAAACTGAATCGGCGAGATCGTATCACAAGAGTGGGCGATAATGTTATAAGCTACAACAAGGATTACCTCAAATCTAAGGTTGTCACGTTTTATAAATTATTTGGTATCGATTTCCTCGGTATTGAAACATCTCAGAATTCTAGAAAGTGTTTGTTAATGTATGTTTACTGCTCTCCCTGTCTAAAATACCTGAATTAGAGAACGTTTTATCCAGACTTTCGGATCATTATTAGGACGTTATTATATGCAGGGATTTAAATGTGAAGAGTAGCAACAGTAGCCTTTCCCATGATTTGCTTCCGACTCTTGATCAGTGGCGTAACAATAAGGTGGCGGGACTAGCAAAATGTTAGGGGTCCAGGGCTGAGGGGGCCCGAGTGTCTCATCTAGTGGTAGGACTTTCTTTTTATTTTATTTTTTTAGTAAATTAGTAGGTAAGCATTAAGGATTCAAATTCTTTCAAATACTATTTTAGGATCTTTTAAGTTCAGTTCGGATTTTCATGTATATTCAAGAAAGGGTAACATTTCACGTGCAACTGCGACACAAGTTTTTGCTGAGTAATGAATGGCCATTTGGAAGACAAGATTACACAGATACTTCTTATTCTTTCTCAAAAAAAGCTAAGTTCAATAAAAAGGTGCCTCGGGTAAAGAAAGAACGCGATAATCTAATTAACCTGCCACAAGTGCCTCGAATATAGAATAGAATGTTACATGGCTAACATTTCCCCACGATTTATCTTATGTAATAAATTTGAGTCTCATTCTCGCCACCATTTCACAGCCCAAGCATTCTATAGTAATGGGATTTTAATCTTGATAGAAACAGAGCTTGCACACCAAGAGTGCAACTTCCGGAATGAAGAATTTATCTGGCTATTAAGCAGGACAAAGCACTGGTGCTGTTAAAGCTGATGTAGAACAGTCTTTAGTATCTTAATTACGAAATTTTGTCTCAACTGAAAATCACTAGGGCTTTGGAAATGTTCCAATTTAATTTCGAGGTGACCTGATTTTTTGTATACCTATTTATTACACATACAGTTATCTTCATTGAATTTATGATTTACTTTCGTACTTTTTTGAGTGTACGATGCTGGGTGGTGTATACATTCAGTTATTTCTGTATTTAGATTATTATATTTATGGTTGTTTAATGTGCTTGACTTCATGTCATCTTATCTGATAATATGGGTTGATATGGGTGAACGAATACAATAATATACGTAGTCAATAGTTGTCAATGCTGTTAATCAACGGTGAAATGGTATTGAGACATTTCATTTTAATGTGAGAAGCTTATTCTGTCATATTGATGAAATCCGTGATTTTTTTAGTAGTACGAAAGCTGTGTGCGAGGGGGAGGAGGTGTCGCTATTTTTATCGCTAGATATTATTCGCAAAGAAAAGTTTTGTTCAAAAGCAATAGTAGTGGTGTTGATACTGAATACATTTTTTGTGATATTGGACCAGGTCTACATAAATCTTTAGTCGGATCTGTTTACAGACTCCGCACTCAATCGTTGTTCAGTTTGCTTTCAGTACGGATTCGAATTCCGCTGATATATCCGACAATACTGTTGTATCATTCGGGAATAGAATACCATTACATTCAAAAGTCTCTCAGTAGCGAGTGCTTTCCAAAACTATGGAAAAACTCCTTTATTATACCAATTCGTAAAAAAGATTTATAATTACAAACCAATAGCTAAACTGTCATGTATACCTAAAGTGTTGGAATCTGTAGATCATTTCCAGTTATCTCCACAATGCAAAAGGGTTCTCTTGGCTGCTCAGCATGGTTTTGTATCAGGCAGGTCTACTATCACAAACTTACTTGAATTTGTCGATATAAGTTTTATCCACCAGCTCTTGAACTCCAATATTGACTTTTCGGAGCTCCATGGCAAGGTGTTGCTCAGGACTATAAGTCGTAACTAGAGGGGTGCCACCCTCTTGCATATTAATTCCTCCAGAACTAACTATGTTAAGCATGAGCCTAATAATCGCATGTGTGCGGCAGTCAATTGCGTAATGGAGCACTTTGATTTGGATGTATCCAAGAGTGTACTAAAAATCGTCATTTTCTGCTCGTGTGCTTCATGTTAAAACGTTAATATTACTAACTACTTTGTGCGTAATCTCCGTCCTGTACGTCGACCCAAATCTGTCGTCGTTATGAGGTTTCATAAGGTTTGCCTTCCCTCACCATTCAAAATTACTCATGCATTAAACAAGAAAATGATAGGATTACTGGATCTAATTGTTTCACGCGGCTTTACTATAAATTCTTGTTTATTCAGTGTTATCCTTAAATTAAACAGTTCACTTATCTATCGAAATTCGCTAAATAAATCTAGTTTTTAACGCGAGGATTTTTAGCTTAATTAGATTTATCAAAAAATTAGAAAAAAAACAACCCGACACCAACCGCTCCAACGCGGCACAAGTAACCAGACAATAGCACACAGAGATCCCTTCACCAGCATTGGCTGGGATACATTTTTACTATTTTTCTGATGCTGGATGTTGGCGTCTTTTTTATATTAAAAACGGCCTTTATAAAAATTAAAAATATCTTCTAAGTGTGGAGGAACGACAAATTGTCAACAGAATCTAGTCCAGTCTACAGTCCAAAATTTCTCCAAGTTCCAAAATCGTAGTCCAAAAAATAAGCCAACTGTCAAAATCCGAAAATCCAAAATTGTTCAAGTCCAAGATCGTCTGTCAGGAATATTGTCAAGTACAAGTCCAAAATTTTAAAAATCACCAGAGTCCGAATCAAGTCCGAAAAAAATGCAAAGTTTAAACTATTTATCAAGCTTAGAAAAGTATAAGCCATGGAAATAATAACTAAAGGAAAGGCCATAACCCCGGGAAAATTAAGCAATTTTCTGTATGTGGTAGGATAGTAGCAATGTGTTAGTTTTTGCCATAGAAGTAGTCAATTGATGGTAATTTTAAAGGGGTTTAATATATTTTGTCGTATAAGTATTTTGCATAAACGTTTGATGATACCAAAAGTAATAAAAAGTTTGAAAAGAACTTCCCATATGGACCTATTAACTCAGTTGTTATTTCACATGGAATCCCACAATTATTTGTTATATCTCACGATTATTTGTAAAAATTTTTCGATGCCCCCATTAATTACGACTAAAATTTCTTGATGCTGCCATTGGAAAAAGAAGGCGACATAAAAACTC
>QYTT01085529.1:19485-35427 GCA_006980735.1 Dasypogon diadema | reverse complement strand
AAAAGAGTTGAATATATTTTTGAAAATTATAATCTGCATATCAGCGTGAAATTGTAAGCACAAGTTTAATTACATATAGCTTATCGTCTTTTGTGGTTTTCATGCGTTCATTTCGTGGTTCACTTTCATGTTGCTGCATGGTATAAAATTGCACATTTTGTTTTGCACAGATTTACGTAATTGAATGCAGACTTCGTTTTTAGTCGAAACGTTTTAGCAGGTACCTATTTTTCCGTAAAATTTACATTTTACTCTGTTTCACTTTTTATATTATCATTTGAAATGTTGGATTTTGTGATATTAAAAGAAGATGTCGACTTAAGTTATCTCTGTTGTGTAAAAATCTAGGCTTTTGCTATTAATGAAGTTATCGAAGTCAGTTTTAACCTCCCCGTCATTATGGAAACATTTTTACCTGAGCTAACGCTCTAAGCTACAGAAGAGATGGTAATTTGTAGGAAAAACGTCATGTGAATATGGATGAGGCAAAACTTCGTATCTCAATTGAGCCAGCTTTTGTATCGTCGTTTGAGCGACATCTGCCCGTGCATTATCGTGCAAAAGGATAGATCCATGCCTGTTGAACAAAGCTGGCTGTTTTTGCCTCGATTTATCGAGCACTTCAATTCAATTCGCCCACAATAGGAGTCAACGGTAATTTTTTGCCCAGGTAGAAGAAAGGAATAATACACAATACCCAAATTGAACCACTCATACAGTTACCAGAGAGTTATATGCAGAGACCTTTTCGGTTTGATCAGCATCCAGTCACTGCTCCGCTCTTTTTCGCTTATCGTAAGACGTAAAGGATCCATTTTTTATCATAGGTGACAATTCAACGTAAAAATTGATTCTTATTTTGCCGATTATGCACCGAAGATTGCTGTCTTCGGTGTAGGGTACCCACCGTTCCAATTTCCACACCTTGTGAAGAGTTTATTGCGGCTGTTCGAGGCAGCGAAGAGTTGAGGATTGCTCCTCTTCTAGAGGCCGTTGAGAATTTTCGTTTATGCTCACCTTTGAGCCCGTAGCCTCCAGTTTTGAATTTAGTGAACCAACAAATATGCAAACAAATAGGTTCGATGGAGGCTTTCAGGTGTTTTATAGCATATTTCAGGTTTAATGATCATTAAATTGATCATTACGATGTGCTACATATCGTAGGAATTTAACCATCGTCTTAATTGAATGCTTTAATCCACGATGGATTTTAATCGCCTCGAAAAATCTCTTTTCTCTAGAAATAGTGATCATAAACACATTATCTCCAACCCATGATCCCTAAGCATTTCAATTCTCATTCTACATAGAGTTTCCTTTAGTTCAGAAGGTGCTGGCAGCCTCACATCATTCACCTATTTTCGCATTCAGTGTTAACACATTTCATTAGAAATTTGCTGAGAATAGGCTCCCATATCGGCATGCAAGACATGTAATTATTATTGAGGTTAATATTATAGATTGTATTTTATTGTTAATAAATTAGTGTAGTCAATCGTAGAAAATATATCAAAGACGGTAAGCTGACAGAATAGAGTCAAGAGACGTTCAAGTCGAAATGCTCCGTCAAACAATTAAACGTTAAACACATGTCGTTAATGTGTTCATGCTTTCTATAATTAGTTCTCGAGAGGTACACATCGTAAATTGTAATCATTAACCAATATTGGAATTTAAAAGGTGGTCCACAAAAACAATGATAGCAACTCTACTTCGATTTTCCAAGGAAATCAAACCGACAAGCTTAAGCTGTTTCTGATAATGTGGAAGAATCATAGGGTCATTTCATGGAAGATTTCTGAGCGCAAAATTTAAAACTAACAATGTCGTCAATGGAAAGAATAAAAATAAGTGGACGAAGGTGACTCTCCTGGGGCACTCCAGACATGGTTTTTATGACTCTTGAACTGAGACTCCGGAAAAATACTTGATAGAACCTTTCAGTCAAGTAGAAATTAATCCTTTTTAAAAATATAGTAGGAAATATAAGTTTGAGCAATAACTGAATATGACAGTTTATCGAAAGCTTTATCCACAGAAGGCCGTATAAATACAACCAGTTTGTAAATTATCAAAAAAACTACCGATTGTATTAGAAGTGCAATAAATTTTTAGTTTCGTTGATAAATTTTCGAGTAATTGAAGACGGATAAGATTCCATCCTAAATGTCTAAGATTTTTAGATATGAGATTTGTAAATGTTGAGTATAGGCTAAGGACATAAAACTCTCTGGACTAGACGCCATACCGTCTGCCAACTGTTTCTCTTCTGGTGTGAATTTTATCTTGTTTGAAAACCCATTTTTTCCGGATGTTCTAACAAAAACTGCAGTAGGCTGCTTTGAAGCACTTGCACATAGTCATTATGACGAGAATTTCCAGGATACTAAGAATCTTGGAGTGAAAAACGCCCTCATACCATCTATTCTTTCATCACGCCAGTATGAGTTGAAACCATTGGTATATAATAAATATGGACTGAGGATTTCGAACAAAATCCTGATAAAAAAATGGGACAATTTTTCAGTGTTAATATATCATCAAATAATTATATTTTAATTATTTGGCTATTTAGCCAAAGATATTTTTTGAGAAGCTAGATTACGTCGGGAAAAAAAAAGCTTCCCATTTTTATTAGTACGGTGCCTTTACCATCTATTGAGTGTCCTATTCCTAATGTTTATTAAGTTTTCAATTTATGGGCTGAGCTAAGCAGGTTTTTTTAGACAACTTATAAAATATCTTCAAAGGGTATAATTTTCAAATAACTCATTCACATTCAGTGCTAAGACTGTTCTGGTAGTCGACATTCATGAAAGGAATATACAACAAACAGAACCTTGGAGATACCATCCACTATGAAAAAATCTAAAAGTGAAAAGGAATTTCCACAAAAGCAAGTAGATAGATCATTGTCTGCTATCTCTAGACATCAAACATCACAAATTCCGTATGACTATTTTGAGACTGACAATAGATTTCCCGAGAAATAAAAATTAAATTAAAACTCCGCCTCTGTGGTGGTCGGAGGCTATCTGTAGGTGTAAGTTCGAATCCTGCAAAGGATGCTATGATTTTTCTGGGTACTAATAGTTGAGGCAATTCAACTGGCAAGGATTGTACTTTCGAAGCCACTGAGATGTTGCACAGTAAAAATTTCATACCAAGAATTGTGGCTCACTTGCAACATTTGTCAGGTCAACAATTTCCCAATCTCCCTATCCTTAATTTTCTTCTCCCTAAACTGTGCTGTATGCATTATAGGGTTGCCCCCTGAGCTTAGGCAATACCTTAAAAAAAGTAATTTCTGTTTTCAACTCTGTACACTGTTTATAATAAAATACAACTAGTTATACTTTGTTGTAGAATGGATCTGCAACGCAATCTACTTTGGGAGCACACAAATGTTATTAAAGGTCCCTAATTGAACTGCTCTAAACAAACTATTTTTATTTAATTTTGTAGCATGGCTCTTCCTATCCCCCAGTAATTGCTATGCAGATATATTCTAATCTAAACATTCAAATTATTAGAAGTAACGAAATAGTCGTTACCATTGAAGACGTGACTTGTGTAAATACTTCGATTACTTCAGGAAAAAAGTACTTCAGTAAAAGAGCAAATGAGTCCGACATATATTTTCTTTAGTCTTTACTTTATGGAGGAATGCAGCTTTTCATCGATTGGAAGTATTTCTTTGTTTAAAATAATTGTTTCCCACCTGTGGTGTCCTCAATTTTAAAATAAATACAGAAGTTCTGTTGTGCCAAATTCAATGTATAAATCAATTTTCTTTTATTTAGATCTGTTCTCGAGTTACACCAAGATTTGGTAATGAGCACATAATCAATTTAATAAGTTTATTTTTTCACTCACATTAGGATTAGTCCATCGCAATATGTATATAAAAATATTGTTTACCTATAGAAATATGTGAGTGGGTGTAAATTTTTCGATTGTTTAGCTTCTTTAAATACAGATGTTATAATTAAATTGCTCGTGAGGAAATGAAATTAAGAACAATTTGTAAACATAGTGAAGTGTACTTTTTACGAATTGCACGAGCAAAGTACTTGGTTTCATATTTAAAAGAAACCGTTCTGTATCTGTTCCAGTATCACTTATTGTAAGTTGGGGAAGGAATATGGCTTTGGGGAAGATTTCTCTCGGATACATTTAGCTTTAAATATTTAATGTCTCGCCTACTTTGGAAATTTCGTCCAGTGGGGATAAACACTTGAAAGTACCTTAAACACCTCAGTCTTAAAAGATGATTTTGAGAAATTTTCTTAAAAGATTACAGCTTAGCTCAAAAATAGCGGATTCTTTATAGAGCGACTAATAAAATTTACAAAATTAAAAATTGACTCAGATTTCCCGGTAAGTGCCGTATAAAAGTCCATCGCCGTTTTTTATTAATTGAAATTATGATTCATTCCTGCCAATCATTAGGTACCATTTCTTAGTACCATATGCGAAACATAAAAGGCCTTCCATTCGTCAATCATCAATCGACAATATCTCTGTGCCCATAAATACTATTAACAAGGAAGTGATCGGAGTCACATACGCTTTTTCTGGCAAGTTTACTATTAATGATATCATCCTCTTGAATTTTTCCTTATATTTTCTGCTCTGTTATTCTTCCACTTTGAAGTCAGTGGAGTTTGCTATTCCAATGGTTGACAGAAGGCCTTGTCTACGTTCAAATTGGGCATTAAAATCGCCACGGAAGGTCTTAAAGGCCTTCATGTGTATCCCGTTCAACATCTTATTAAAATTTTCAAAGTCGTGTAAAACGTTTTGTGTCCAGGACTGTAACATAAGAAGGCAGTAAGTACTGGTGTTTAGTGATGCTAAAATTAATCTGCATATATCGATATTCGTTATATATCGTATCGAGGACTTTCGCATCGATAACCCGATAATATCGGCGTGTTCGTATCGATATATCGATATATTATACTAGTATAATGATACGAAGCTAACCTTCTAACCTTCGCTCATACATAAAGGATGGGGCCTTACGTGTAAAATCGTGTACGTTAGCGTGGCCAATTTCGATATGTTAATGAGAATTGTTTGTAGGTTGAATTCCTCAGCAGTGAAGGGTTAGAGGTATTGAAATAAGTCGGATGAGAGTTAACTATATTCGGAAGAAAAGTCTCGATAAGATGTGCAAATTGAGCTAGTCTGTTATGTTATGTTCATGACGCAAGATACTCTAGAAAAAAGTAAAAGTTTCGCAACGAGCTAGTTCTAGAAAGTAAGCCAGGAGGATTGTTCTTGGAGGGTATGTGAAGTGGTGAATTAAGTATAGTAGGTCGTGGCCATTTTGTCGCTTTCTCGGATGATGTCTATGTTATTACTAACGAAAGTAGACTGTCGTTCACTTGCTTAATGAAACTGTTTGATTAAATCCTAAACGTGCCGGCATCATATTTAAAGAGCTTTATATCCTTTTATACAGGATGGGGAGTCTGAACGCTCTCGTTGACTCATGTACGATTATTCCACCATAAATCCTATTTTTTGATCCAACAAACTTACAAGCCTTCACGGAACCTGACCGATAAATCAGTATGGCCTCAAAGGGAGTCCTTTTGTTCGCCATTAAATCATAAAATCGTTCAAAGACAACACCAAGTGAAGATGTGCAATATGAGCGGGTAAAATGTTTAAAGATTTATCGCACTGATTTATATATGATTTTCTTCTAAAGGTTTTGAGACCAAAATAACAAGATGGGTAATTTAATAAAAATAAAAAACAGGAATGTTAGTCACATGAATTTCGGAGAAAATTAGGGAATAATGTAAAAAAACAAAAAATGAAAAGTAAACGTTTAATTTTCGCAAGTGATTGTATCTAAGTGTTGGGAGGTAGGTAAATATTTTTGATATTTTTGATAAGGACATTGGGATAGTGGTTTTTTGGTGTAGGTTGTATGTCGCTGCGTTAAAGATAAAAATAAAAGAATATCAGGAATACCAATGAAAATGTTGAGTTTATGATTCACCCTGTAACTCCCAAACGATTGATACGGTTGAATCGAATTATGTAATCTGGCCCCTGATCACAGAACTTCATTTTGGTGTGTAAAGCTTTTATATGGAATTTTAACTTAAATAGACAGGAGGAAAGTACTTTACGCTAGCCAGCCAACTATTTGGTGATATTTTTCACCAGGCATTTAAATTATTGCCTCCATAATTTTAGTGATACTGAAACCGTTATTCTATATATTTCTAAGGCGTTTGGCATTTTACCTTTCCACCTAGACTTGAAATATTTTGTTTATTCTTCTTGCATCCGTCCAATTGTGTAATATTAGTATTGAGATTGCACAAGAATTTTCTCTTTTATCCCAACTTTTTCTTCTTTTCATTGATGATATAACCTCTCATATTTGTAAACCTAAGCATATAATAGACTATTGAATTCAGCTTGTCCCATTTGCATTTCGTTTCCACAACATTTTAGGCATTCATATGAATGTCCAATCTTAAATGAACTTTTCATGTGTGTTATATTAAAACTAGGCTCCAGAATAATTCCCATAGGATTTAGACATAAAAGCGACGAGCCGTTAATACTAAGTATTCATATCCATACCATTCTTGGCGGCATACATTGGAACACCGTTCACCGGGCTTATTTATTTCTGTTTTTAAAAAGTCTGAAATGAAATATTATTTTTTCATCCAAAATCGGAATGTTATGACAGTTTTAATGCTATTAAATTCATACCAACTGAGCAAGATATAGGCAACGTTTTCTCAACTTCCTTATATTTTTCTCTGCTATTGTTGACAGAATTATGAAGATTATTGAAAAAGATTGTTTACATTCTGTAGTTTTCCCCATAAATATATTTATTTTCTCTGTGTGGTTATGTTTACTTTGTGCTTATGAATTTCTTTGAGCATTTACAGAAGGCAAGCATCAATATTCCCTTCAACCTTGGGGCATTCATAAGAAATTTTTCGATAAGATTTTGGAAGTTAAAAGGGATTAATATGAAATGATGGAATAAAGGAATTGAAGTCCACAATTTGAAAAGATTTCTTTGGCCTGCCCCACCTATATAAAGCTCTCCCGTATCATATAAGATTTTAATCCAAAATTATTTCATTGATTTGAGATATGTGAACAATACAAAAACTTCGAAGAAATTTCATAGAGAAGTTATTTTCTTTTATATTTTCTTTATATACCTACTAGGAAAATTTCGAATTTCGAGGAAATATCGTCCTAGGGTTTTCATATCGAATTATCAGATTTAGGGACATAATATTTAGCTTCGATTGGCTTGCCCTTTTTTAATTCATATATTATTTTATCGAATGTATGCCCCCTTTTGCATGTATATAAAGAGTATCTCAACAAGAGCGGAAAATTTAAATTCCAAGTAAAAGACAGTTTTTTGATTTAATATCGAAATTTTGATTTAACCATAAAGTAGACATGTGGGAATTATGTATGGAACAACACGTCGGATATTTGTGTTCAAGATGGCATTTTGTGTTTTTAAAGATATACGAGGTGGGGCAATTAAAGAACGGGATTTTTTTTACAGACCGTGTATTGAGTTGTACAAACAAATGAATGTTATATACTCTCACAGTGGGCTCCCCACAAATCGGCACAACGATTCCAACGTTTCTCCCAGCTCGAAAAACGGCTCTGGATATCCTCCAAAGTTAGGTCCTGGAGAACACGAGTCGTGGTCGCTTGAATGTCTTCTAACGCCTTAACATGATTTCCTTCGAGCTGGCCCTTTATCTTAGGGTAGAGGAAGAAGTTGCAAGGGGCAAGATGTGGTGAGTAGGAGGGAGAGGGGTGGAGGAGCACCGGAATGCTTTTCGAAACCAAAAACTCGCGGACAATGATTGTGGAATTTGGTATCAGGTTCGTATTATGATAGAAGACACAAATCTCATCGCCTGTAACGATTTGAGTCATATCCTCGTCCAATTTTACAAGAAATTTGATATTTTTATGACGTCACGTACTAACATATACAACTTCCAACAACTGTAGCTCGAACACTACTTGCTCGTTCGACGTGAAACTTTGAACACTTAGGGCCTGTTCGAATTCAAGTTTTCGTTCTTGTCTACTTCTTGTTATAACAAAACGTGACGTCAGGTACTTAGCTCAACTATTATATTAGTTAGATGAAAATGAGATCAGCCGTCCGAATTCGTTAGTTTGTCTTTGCTTTGTCATGTAATGCTGACTTCTTCACTGTGCAAACTGTTATACGAAATAGCTGAGCTTGGAAGGTAGACATGAACTCGGACGGAATTTATCTTGCTGTGGCGTTATGTTTTATTATAAGGAGACGAATATAAAGACTTGGAGTCGAGCAGGTCCTTAGAACATATGGTTCATAACCTCAAATGTGCCAACATGATAGTTGTCGCCACGACAGTGTTGTCACTTGGCAAGCGAAAGAAAATTTTCGTTCTTTAATTGCCTCACTTCGTATTTACTGGAATTCAGGAGGCTCGATTAACTCAGTTGGTGTAGTTTGTACGTTTGGAGCCTGTTTAGTACTCTTTCAAGAAATGTTTCTATGTGGATCAATAGGTGACATATATTTCTAATGCAATGCACTCAGGATGAGCAATTTACTACAGCCGACTGAAACTTTGAATGTGTAGATTTCTTCAGATATATCGAGATACATCTCAATTCTATCAGTGATATATCTAAAGACATCCGAGACCCCACAATACAGGGTGTTGGGTTATTAATCGATATTCTGTATACCAGTTGGTTTCTTGAAGTGTTCTGATCAACGGGTCGAATGCTCTAACCGCTGAGCTACCCAAACAATCAATAGCCTACAATGCCACAATTTTCGCTTTCGGTTTTCGATGAAATCTCAATCATTCCCTCCCTCTCAAAATGGCATCTAAAGATTTTATGTCCTTTGACCCTGTAAAATCCTTATAACTCCTCACAAGAACACCACAGGAACCAATGTGAAATTTTTGGTTAAAATTGACCATGAAATTCACATTTATCAACGTTGACCTTGTATAACTTTTCAAGGACACAACCGATCGTTTTGTGTACGTTCCAATGGCACAAGTAACATACCCTTGGAAAGCCAGAAGTGTCCTATTTCAAAAGAATCCTTAGTCATTATCCTTTGATGCCCTTGTGGGAAGTTATAAGGATTTTACAGGGTACATCTCCGATAAAGAACATAAAATCTTTGGACGCTAATGCTATTTTGTGGGGAAGGGGGTGATGTTAGGAGTAAGGGGTTTCCGAACAACATTGATCAAGCATATCAGTTAAATACCGGACACCATGTATAAGGAAACAGAGCATTCGCTTCGGTGAGAGTGTGGTTAAAATCGTGCCTACTTCAGGGAGGGCATATATGGAATTGCAATAAGACCTAACATGTGGCTTGGACCCCACGCTCCTAGCAGAGTAAGAAAAGAGACCGATGAGTGGAGAGCCTTAGGTTTTATTTAATGTGGAGTCCAGGACAGAAATGTTGAATTTAGGAATCATATGAATTGTTCGGGAATACTAACCTAGTTAATTCCATAAAATCTGGCAGACTTAGATGGTTTGTACTTGTGTTCAGAATGAAAAACTACAGGACGTGTGAAGTTGTCCTGAAAGAAAACATCTAAAATCTCATCTGTGGTGTTTGACATTGTGAAAGGAAACCTTCATGCGTTATGTGGAGAATGTGTCTAAAAACGTCATAAGCGGTTGTAATGATGAAAGTTTAACAATCGTATTATCCTGCTTACATATGTGTTATTTGAAGGAATCTTTACAGTATTGGTTTGCGTATTTGGTAACCTAGCTCACAGTGAGCTCCCCCCAACCTAGCTATATACATTCATGAAAGTAACAATAAACCAAAATAATTTGGTTATGCCCTTTATATATTTACATACTGTCTCCCAACCTACAGTGTACATATCTAAAAATATTCAGAAAACTTGGAATTCAAATTCTGACGGAGATTAATTTTGTCCCAGGGTTAGCTAATTGAGTTCAAAAAGGATTATAGAACAATCCTGTTGTATTAAAAATTTATGTGGTTTTGAACCATACGTGTCAGTCTCAGGCCTTCACAACAAGGCAGATGAAAATTCCTTATATTTTCTGACCTTTGAAATTCATACTTCAGTAGTAGTTTCGATGGTGGGCGCCTCTATACAATCACTTTCGCATTCTTTGTATAAGTAAATGCTTTAAGGTGGCAAACCAAGTAACTATAATGCTTTCACTTCAATCAATGTGCCTATTATTAAATTTTACATCCCTTCCTTAGCCAGAATTTTGGCATTAAAATTTACCACGTAAAGGAACCTAAACTAAGAAAATCAAGCAGAACGCTGCAGGGAAGTTTTTGCATATGCAGAGACCGGATGTACTAACATTGCCATTTGCAGACTCCTACGACCTGTAACTTCAAAAGTTTGAAAGAGATGATTCGATTAGCTTTCCCCTTTCTTTCAGTCCGGGATTGATATTTCTTCCTTCCGTTGCAATTAATAACTTTCATGAAAATGCCAGCGGAAATTTCTACTGCCCTTTGCAAATGAATAGAGTACTTCCAAGCTATTTTTCTTTACTCCTAATATCATAAATATTTCAGTTGTTTCCACGTCGATAAAAAGCAGCCATTGGAGGCGGGAAAAGTCTGAGCAAATAGAGGTAAAGCAAAATAAATTGAATTGGAAAAGTCAAAGTTAAAAAGTGAAGTAGAAAGCCTAGACGTGCAAGGCAACAATTTTGTGGGTGGTGGTTGAAGCACAGGTACGGAGGCTGTGTAATACTTTTGAGCGTTTTCTACCTGTTTGAAAATTTGTGAAGAACAGACAAGAACTTTTCATTCAACTGTTACAGGAATTGCTCAAAATTAATTGCATTCCTCTGTAAATATAATAATATATCACGAACGTGTTACACGCGGAAAACCCAGGTAAGCCATTTCATCGCTAACGCCGCTACTACGAGAAAATCGATACAACCATCTGTAAGAGCTAAGCTACCACATAGGAACTGGTGATCGTCAATGGCAACAATCGACTCAGGTAAATTACTCTTTTCACTCAAATTGATAAATTATGAAAACAGTTTTTGTTTATATACTATGGCTGGAATCATTTTACGTGACACGATGATCCGACAGTTTAGGGCACGTCCTGACTACACTTAACCGAGGGAGCTAACAAATATCGTTCAGGATTGACTCACTCACTAGCGTTTACTCAGTTATTGATTTTTCATTAGTTTAGCTTCTTTATCAGCGGTCTTCAGCCTTCCTTAGTCCTTAATGTCCCCATAATGAATGAGCCTTCTTTGATAGATTGTGGCAAAACGAGGAGTGTTCTGCTTTCAGGATTGATTGATGGGCCGTAAAATGGTAAAGCGAAAGAAACTTCAATCGTTTCGCACTTGTGCGTTGTAATTTTGTTTACTAACAATTTCAAAGACTTTGCTGTTATCGAAATGACTCTATTGAGGGAGAGTAAACATTTTTTCTTTTTGTCTAAAGAAAACTTGTTATTGTTTACTATTAAAAGGCCTTGTATTGATGAAGGAGTTATTTAAATAATTGTATTTCAAATATGATGATAGTTAGACGTTTCACTTTGCATATATGTAGTGGACACTACATTGTATTATTACTTGTTCGTATGCTATAAAAAATTTAATAAATTAATGTTCTAAGACCGACATTTTAGGAAAGCAGGGGGCAGATATGGAGTTCGAAGTCTAAGAACCATATTCCACCGTTGAGGGCAAAATGGTGAAGGAGCTAATCGAGAAATTGGTCATAAAAGAACACGAGAATTAGTGTTAGTATTTTATTTATTATTATTTATTATACAAAAGTATTACATAAAAATCATAATTCTTTACCGTAAATTTTTAAGTGACAAAAGCAAGAAATTATTCATAAATAAGTAGGATGAAAGTTAATTTTAGGTGAATGTGAATATACACAAATTATATCCTGATAGAAAATAAAAATTATAATTTTATAAATAACTGGAAGACCAAACAAAGAAGAAGGAGAACAAAAAAAAGAAAGTGAGACCGCTACTTCAATACAATTAGCATAAACTACTCCTCAATAAGCATTACTAGTTCATATAAAACAGAATAATCATTGTCAATACTACTCAAATGTAACAACAACATCAAATTTCCGAATACTATAACTAATTGTAGCATTTAATCCAACAATTAAGAGCCTGTAGAACGAGCTATTCAACTTACTAACAATCAGGACGACAGAATGTACATAAGGCATGAGGAGAGATTGTGCTATATTTAGGCGTATAAGTTTAGGAGAAAAATAAGCCGAGTACCATAACGTGTGAGAAGAGCTATCCATAGATGACACGAAGAGTACAGCTGAACATAATCAAAAATAGGAAAGGACCTAATAAGGATCCCTGAGAAACACCACTAGAAACTTTATAAGGATTGGAAAATAAATCATTTGCAAATACCACTTGATGACGACAGGATACAAAATAAATCTAGTAGCATAACAATCAAATGCAAACTAAGAAAATAACCTTTTTACACAATAACACTAGACGAACTGAATCATAGGCCTTCGAAAAATCAAGTAAAGTCAAAATGGATAAAGCAACGTAATCTGAGGCTATTCGGACATTATTAATAATTTTCAATAATGCTGTAGAGAAACTGAAACTACTGAGACTAGTATGCGGTGAGCAATTTATGCACAACAATATCTGTAATAATCTTATCTTAGCTATAGCTTTACCAGCTGTGACTGACTTAAGAAATGCCGATGTGACCTGGCCGCTAAGATCATGCAATATAACTCCATTGAAGTTTTTCTCTGGGGTTATATGAAATCGTTGGTTTACTCCAATCAACCACAAATACTCAATGACCTTAAAACTAGCATTATTCTTGTCATTGATGAAATAAGTGCTGATATCATAATCTGAGGAAAAGTGACGAGAAATTGGTGTTCTAGGATCCAATTTTTAAAAAAATCCAGAGGCGATCATTTACATTAAACTAGGAGACCGCTGTGTAATTGCACAAATTGAAAGTATATGAGTGACATAACGTTTTTATATATTCCCTCCATTTGCACCTTAAGTTTCAAAGCGCTTTTTTTTCAAAGATGTCCCCTGTAGGCCTAATCCTTCCATTCAAGGAAGCAATAAAAAGACACTTGCAAAGTATTTTACCATGCAGATAATGAAATGAAAGTTCCAATAAATCCATGTATTGCATGCTTATTGGTTGCAAACACCAAAGTTACCCGGGAACGCAACCCCAAAGTAATGAACACAACCCCGAACTGATGCGGATCAGTGTTGCCATTATAAAATTTCAAGAAAAGCTCAATGAAACTCCATATAAAAAAGTGGCTGAAATACGGAACCGGGAGCTTTCTTTGTATGATAAATATATAGATTACATTTCATTAAAAATGTCATGAACCAATATTCAAAATAAGAAAAAAAAATTTCATATCTCATACCGTTTTGTTTTTATTTCAAATTAAAAAAAATACTTGGTTCTTATTTTATAGCCCATGCCTGTGGTCTCATCTCCAATGAAAATTAATTGCTACGCCGTTGACCAAGCAGGTTGACGCGCATATTTGTATATTTTCTCCTTTGTGGATGCGGGTTTGATTCCTGCAAAGGGCGCGTTGATTTATCTAGGTAAGTACTAGTGGTTGAGGTAATTCTACTGACGACAAACTGTACTTGCGAAGACACTGAGATGTTGCATAGTAAAATTTTTATACCGAAAATTGTGACTTTCTTGCAACATTTGTCTGATGAAAATTTCTCAATCTTCTCTTCCTTAAAATTTTCTTCCGTCTAAGTTGTGCTGTGTACATCATACCCTTGAGCTTTGGTAATACCTTAGGGTATTAGATTGTACTCATATAAAAACTTTCGGCAATAATTAATATGTTCGTCTTTTTGGGGAACAGCAAAGCTTTATGTAACTCATTTTGTACCAATCTATAGAAATGTTCTTTTATAGTATTCCAGTTTTTTCGTGATGTTTACAAACGTCGATCACTGAGGAGTTCAGTGTTCAGACCCTACAACGTCAATAATCGATCGAGGTGGATCGTTTTCCAGTTTCTGTTGCAGCAATTTAAATAATTTAACCTTTGCTCTCACTGTTGATTATGATTTGGAAAGTGTCACCATATATGCCATCCAAAAGGTTTATAATTTACCCAGGTTCGACTTCTGCAAAATACCTCTGGTGATTTATCTGGGTATTAGTGGTTGAGGCAGTTTCAATGACGAGAATTGTATTCACGAAGCTACTGGGGTGTTATATAGTAAAAAATTTCATACCATGTGGATTACTTGCAACATTTGTCAGGTTAAAATTTTCTAATCTCCTCTTGCCTAAAATTTTCTGCCGTCTAAACTGTGCTGTGTGCATCATAGATTTTTCTCTTGAGATTAGGCAATACCTTCAAAAAAATTTTCTTTTGTTCAAAATAGTATGAGCGTAAGAAGTAAATAGGACATACTATCATTTGTAGCATTATCGTATTATTTAGAATGCGGAAATAGTTGATTATTTTAACCGTGTATACCGGCTTGCCCACTTAAAAACGTAGTTTGCCTTTATAATATGGACTATTTTCTTTGGTATGAAGCTATTGTTGGATATTGTGGAAGCATACTAATTTGATTAAATGTATAAGTGAGCTAAAAATTCAATTTCGATAAAAATGCCAGTCAGACAACATTTTAAATTAGTCAGTGAAGCGTCCAAACTTGAAACTGGAAAAATGTAAACTTCTCATTAAAATTCAAATGGATCAAGATTTTGTTTATTCAAATTGTCAAGAACATCCGACAGCATAACAGCTCAGTTTTCTTCTCTAATTTTTCATCGTTTCAAAGTAATTAAATGCCCAATTCGTCAGAAATTAGCTTATGAAATTTTAAATGAAAAATAAACGCTGCAATAATTTATTTAAAAAATTAAGCAAACTCCGGTGTTTTTTTTTTTCTTCTCATAAACGAATAAAAATGACTGATCGACTTCAACTGTTCACCGTCCGTCACCTTTATCCATTAATGAGCAGAATAATAGCAGAATTTAATTATTCATTTCCCTGTCACAAAATCAGGCTGACCGCTGACGTGTGTTTGCACTGACAGAGCTGAATTAAATTATTTCACCGATTTCATTTGTTTGACTTATTTACAATAACGTGGGTAAATTGTTTGAGAAAATATCGCTAATGATAGATGGCTGTAGACAGAGGGCTTTGCGAGTTTGTAAAATCGTGGAAACTTTGCAGACAGCCAGTCAACAGTAAGCCAGAAGGTATTATGTATGAGCCGATATGGTGCTTACCTTAAGTGGACATTTGTGGTCTCGTTTCACAAAGGTGGAACTGCAATTTATCGCGGTGATTATTTACTTTCACAACAGATGGTCCGCACTAATGAGTGCTAATTTATTAGTTTGCTTAAAGAAGGAATTAATATTATTTGGCAAATTTTTTCAGGTAAATTTATGTAATCGGTTTTGTTGGAATTTGATTTTTATGTTTTCATAAAAGTCGGAAGGTAAATCGTGATGAAGAATCCAGAAAATTTATTTGGAGTGTTTTTGGAAGCTATTTGAATGGACTATCATAATATTTTCTAAATAATATTGAGAGTATTATAAAATTATTAATTTTTTATTTGGGGGTATGTATGAAGTAAGAAGTTTGGAGTCTAGTACATGAAATTACTGGCTCTGATACTCAAACTTTAAATAATACAATATTTCATCTTTTATCATAATTGCTAGTTACGTCAATCTGGGTTAGGTTTATGATATCTCAACACCGTGTTCTTCCAGAAGGCTGTCTCCAGCCTTATAAAAATCGCAAAATCTTTTCCATATCTTGATCGA
>QYTT01085529.1:0-10294 GCA_006980735.1 Dasypogon diadema | reverse complement strand
ATTAAAACTGAGCTGACCTTTAGACGTAAACAATAAATTACGTAATTAGAAATCGGGAACCAGTCTTAAATTCATTTGGTCTGGAATGTCATTTGAGATCTATCTCGACGGTTGGGAATTTTCACAGAGCGAACGGCTTCATTTCAGTTTATAGCACTCTAATTTACGTTTGAAATGTGAGGAGCTTTTAATGAAGATGCCATTCAGGTGGAATTTAACGAAGTTTGCAAACTATGGAGTAAATAAATTGCTGGCAGTGGATTTACGGCAAATCTACTTCAATAGGAATCGAAAACACTCGTTCAGCTAGCTTTTCAATTATGATGTACGGAACTGTATGTGTTTTATTGTGTATTGAACTACTGTCTATCGCGACGTCGGAAATAGTAATAAATTGCTTCGGCGATGATATATTACGCACAGCCTTTGTAAGATTAATGCCTTTATTGGACTGTGACTTATTTGAAATAGAGTCGCTGTTGATTAAATTTATTTCTTGTTAGTAATCTGAGTGGACTTGTTTTCATATTGATTTTAGAGTAGATCGAAGCTGTTGCAATTAATTAACTCTTTATTTAAGCTGTAAAATTCAGTATAGATAATTGTGGTACGTACCAAGACGATTCTATTCTTCTTCTTATTCAGATGATAAGGCACAGCTTATAAAAGGAGCAAAAACACAACACAGGCACAATCGTAAAAGGAGCAAAACAGACATAACGCGCACAATTGTAAAAGGCATATCGCAAAAGGAGCAAAAGGATAAGAAATTCTGGCACAAGTTACAGACCACGAATGACATTTAGTAAGAAGAAGATGCTGGGATCACTAACCTAGAGCCATATGCCTTTTCTAATAGTGTTTGAACAGTATTTTTCGTGGAACTTCTTATCATTCCTTATCCCATCTTTTTCTGGTTTACTATTTGATAATTCTTTGATGTCTATTATACGTGGAGGTGAAATGCATAGAAAATTGGGTAATGCCCTAGATTAGGGGCTTCTTCTGGTATCTGCATTCTTTGCAATGCTAGGCTATAACTGGCATACGTATGTACATTTAAGCTACGGATAGACCAAATGCGATTCACATGATGCGAAAAAAATAATAAAAAATAATTTTCACTGGCTACAGAAAACGCGTAGTTCGTGACGCGAACATAACAGCTAAAAAAAATCCTTATCGCGCGTCGAAAATGCTTTTCAACTATGTAATCTGGATTTTATTCGCGTGAGGCATATGGTGAACGACGCATCTAGTCCGAAAATATTCATTTATTTGTTTGTCACATGTTTTTCATTCGCGACGCGTCCCATTAAGTGTGAACATGGCGCTTTCATTCGCCTTAGGTGAAGACAGTACATTTGATTTATACTGAAAGCAAAACTGATATTTATTCGCTTCGTGGCGCGATTGCAAATGAAAAAAAAAGAGTTTTGAGTTTGCGAATTCTCTGTCTTGTTGACTATTCTCGCATCAAGTCTCTATTCAATCTGTTGAATTGTTGTTGGTATCGATCTTGAATAATAGCTTGCCACGATCTTAATAATAGCTGTGTTTTTTTTTTGCACAAGATCTATACAGATCTCAAGATCCGGATCTCACTAAGACACGTAATTCCAACAGCAGCACAAGATCCTGATCTTAATACAGATCTTGAATCTAGATCTTTAAAGATCTGAAAATTAGTACTTATTCTCACGTATAGGTGCATTTTTTTAGTCTTAAATGTTGGTACTACTTGTTGTCAAGCTTAAAGGGTGATCTTAAGAGTAATATAAGATCCCGATCGTTTTTTTGCCTACAGATCTAGATCTTGTGGCAAAAAAACACAGCTACTAATGTTAAGTCAACCAAATACACAGCATATTACCTTGCAACCATGAATATTCTGTTTCGGTGTTGTTGACAATGATTGGCCTGTGATTTGTACAGGAGTTGTACAGGATGTAATCATATAGGTCTTTCAGAAGAGATTAAGTGTGTATTTTCCTGCTCAACACACTCAACGACACACTGCAGCGAAACTATGTAATTTGTAGAAAACAATTTCGGAATTATCTCAGTACCTAGGAATCCTATTTGACATTAAAGTGAATTTAAAATCAAAGTACTTACGTGAGTTATATATCAACAAAATCGTGTTATTGATTCTCCATATATCTTGTGTTTTACTTAAGCGTTACCCTTGTCCGGTTATTCGTTTGAGCCACTGTATTTTGTTGTTTACTACGCGATTGATTGATTTTCAATAAACAGAATTTCTTTCTAAATTCCACCTTCGTTTTTTCCAATTTTCCCAATCTTCCCTAGTTTTTTCCAGGAATTTTTCTGGGTTATTCGTACTTAGGGAAAAATTCATGAAATTTACATCTCTACTTCTAAGTAATCAATGAATGTATCAGTTGTAGGTAATGCAATAGGGAAGCAATTAACTAACGCGTATGACATTTTGATGTTAAGGATATGTGCAAAATAAATTCAAGGAAGTTAAGTAATCTATCCATAAATTTTAGATATTTGGTTGTCTAATTTAATTTCAAAATGGCGTGGACACTGAATTTCATTAAAATTTTCGAGTCTGACTTTACCCAGATTGCGTTGGGTTTTCAATTAGCTAAAAGATATAATTCTGCATTCTAGGCTTCAGAAAAGAAATCCTAAACTTAAGCTAATTGCAAAAAAGAACATTGTCTACATTGCCTTGAAATGAAATGTGAGATTTGTCTTTGTTTATTATTTTAATTTTACTCAAAAGCCAAAAATCTCATGTGACAAATTTCTGCTTTATATCTTTATTCGTCAATTTAAATTTTCTGTAAAGTAAATATCTCATGTTACAGTTCTGTGCTTATATATTAATAATAATAAGATAATGTATTGAGGTAGGTTGGGAATCTGATGTAACTCCTGTCGAAAGTACTTGAGCTGGAATGTGATATTCCACTTGCCGGCATGTCCTTAGTTGCTATGATTTCAATTCCTATGGGTAGAGTTTCTCTCTTTAATTTCGGAAAGATATGCATGTTTTGAGGGCTGTTCCATGTGTAAGAATCCTTTCTTCATGTATATGATTCGGTTACCAATGAGGCAGTTGGCATAGTAATCTGTCTTGTTGGGGCTCTCGATGGTAACCATCGAGAATACACATCTCTTGATTGACTGCTGGAGGGCGTTGGAAAGTTGAATCATTTGACTCAACTTGTGGATACCTGGGCCCGCGGGGAATTTCAGAAAATGTGTCATATAAGATCTGGGTCCTCATCTCTGTTTCTCAGACCAGAGTCAGCACTACGGATTATCTTCTCGACTGTAAAGACCTATATCGTTGCAAAGGTTTAGTTAGCGCAAGTCTTGAGAGCGTTGAAGGGGCCTGACTACTTGGAGTACTATTAAACCTTTTCTGCTTAGGATCGATGAAAGATCCTGTGCCCTTCGTCGGGATTTTTAAAATGTTTGTTAGTATTTTGATGGTCAAGCTAGCGTAACGCTCAATTTGTAAAGGATGGTGGGACCAGCAATTCGTTTTATCTCTCCTGCGGGACGGAAGATTTGGAGACAGCGACACATTTTCTATGAGAAAGTTACACCTCACGTTGAAGGTACCAAAAAGGCAGAAACGTATTCCACCTCAGGCTATCCTTTACTTTATCAAAAGGATGGAAAGGCTCATGGTAGAAAAGTGTGCAATGGGCCTATACTATCCTCAGCGTAATGGTTTTTTTTATTCCCCTTATTAAAATTTAGGGCGGAATTATAATCCCGAAGTATGTTAATGAAGCAGTAAAGTAAGATGATTCAAATTCACATAAATGTTCACATATTATATAATAATTCAAGCATAAAACACTCAACATTTTAAGTTGAGTGCTTATTTTAATGATAATATGTCCGACACATTTGTCATTGGAACTTATCCGCACTTAAAGCACACTTTGTACAAATTATGGGAATAATTAAAGCTAATGGATGTCACTCTTGCTTTACAAGCCCTATACTGACATAAATCCTATACGATATACATACGTGTGACGCATTAATTCATAAGTCGAAAGTTCGCTAGGCCAAATCTGTTCCACGTACGCACGTCCTGTTCGTCAAATAAGTTATCAGATTCCTGGAGTGCCATTAATTTCCACCAATGTGAGCATACTATATAGCTGAGTTACTTTTCCAGCCTTTTACAAGATCCTACATATCGATTTGTATGCTTTTGGCGATAACATTAGCTGAGACCAGAGCATAAGTAATCAATTTGCCTTGCCATCTAATGTTTTGTCAGAGTATGTTGAAATCGCGATCCTATATAACGTTGAAGATTAGGGGGACGGAAGTATCTTTAGGAAGTTCAACAAGTCCTCGACGTACTTAGACCGAAGTCAAGGAATTTCTTCCCTCTGGAAGCTTTAGTAAAGCCCTTGCCACAAAGTCTCATAGGAAAATAAAGGAGTATTATTGATTGCCTATGTTCGCAATATAAAGGGAGGACTGAATGTTTTTGTCCGCAACGTCTTGGAGAAATCAGTGGAAAATTTCTGATGAGTTAAATTTCCAAGTTATTTCTTCATAGCTTTGCTGTGGCAATGTATCGATTTTCCATGATAAAATGCTCTCTAAATTGTTGGAGTTATTGGATGGAATTTGATTAGGAATAAACGACAGAAGATTACTTTTTACGCTCGCTTTAGGCAGAAGCAATTTTATGAGAAATTTATGATTCTGTTTATGTATGTTGGCGGGTTTATTAAAATTCACAGAAATATTCCTCCCACCCCCAAGCAAATCGGTCTGAATTACTTGTTTGCTACTAATGACCTTGTTTTTTTTTGGTGAACATTTTACAATGGTTGTAGATTTTTCCAAGAAGAAAAAATAAAGCGTGCGTAGAAATTTTAATTTACTCACAGCTTTCGATTATATATTTTTCTTTAATTTAAATTTCAAATATTGGTGCTGGCTTTTAATTATTTATTCCATGTTGTCCTTGAAGATTTCAGGACGCTGCTTGCTTCTGAATAAGATTTCACAGAATAGCGTAAGAAGTGAGTGAGCACAATGGTTGGAAGATTGATTTATGAGTTCTTATGATTGTAGAATTTGTAGCAGAGAAAATCCTCGCGGGTAAACACAAGTAGTAAAGCGCTCTATGACTTTTTAATATCCTTACTACCTCCACCAACTACTTAAATTAATTTAATATTCTGATAGAGCTCTATCATCTCTTTTTGTTCATAGATTTCACCATTATCCGAATATCATTATATTACTCAAGGTTTCTAAAACAGGGAAGTTTGGTTGCTTTACTTTAATTTTAGTTAGAAAATAAAAGGTAATAATTATTTGCAGTTCCTGCTCAGAACAGCTTTGCATTATATAGAATCATGTGAGAACCTCAACCTCAATGCTAGTCTTTCTACTGGAAATATTAATTTCTTCTTGTTTGTATCTATCTTTTGAATTAATGGAGCTTTTGCAATAGCATTTCAAAGTCCGATTTTGATAAATACATATACAGAAAAGTTTTTATATAGGGTCATACGGAAAGATATATGCCAATCGATTCTCTGATGTGGAAAGGAAAACAGTTGATAATGTTAGCAACAAACAACTGATAATGGGACCAGGCCAACAGAGGAACATAAAAGACCAGCCCAAGAAATGTTCAATGATAACGCTTACAGTCAAAGTGTCGCAGAACCATACGAAGGCGGTTCTTTAGTACATTCAGGTTAAAGTGCTCCTCAAGGTGGTTAACCGCTATACACATGCGATTAATAAGCTCATACTTACCGTAATTAATTCTGGAAAAGTTAACCCATACAAGAGGGACGCTCCTCAAACAGCGACCATTAGCCCTAAAGGAATCCCTATCCCGGAGCTCCGCGAAGAGCTGGTGAATAAAAACTATATTGGCAATATTGCGTCGTTGTTTCAGTGAAACCATGCCAATAAGATTAAGGTGTTCGAGATAAGGTGAAAGGAAAATCGGGTCGTCCAAAGGCAAATCATTAATCGCAAATCTAATAAACTTAAGCTGAACCAATCCAATACAGTCGATATGCACGGCTTGGAAAGCATTCCACACCTGAGACGCATATTCAAGAAGTGGTTTGATGTCCGAGTTGTATAATTAAAAAAAAAAAAAAAACAGACGGCTAGAAAACTGCCTGGACCATCGTCCAATAAAACCAAGCCAAGAATTATCTCCAAAAACCACAAAATTAACATGGAAAATGAAATCAAGCTTTGGATCAAGTTTCACGACAAGGTGAACCGCAGATTGTACACCAGGAATGCTATCCGCGCAGTCATTAATATCATTGATAGAGGAACAAATTTTCATATCGTCAGCATAAATTAAGATATTGGAATGCCTCAACAGATGAACGATATCGTCAATGGAAAGTACAAAGATAAGAGGACCAAGATGACTACCCTGAGGCACCCTGGAAGTTGCTTTTATAATTTTAAATCGAAGGCCATGAAAAAGCACCTGATATGATCTATCAGACAGATACGACTGAACCCATCCCAAGAATAAAAAAGAATAAAATTGTACCCTCCGTCCTGCAAAATTATCCCTCAAGGGATATTATTTTTTGTTCAAAAAAAGTTGCACTCTTTAAGGACCTTTAAAAAATTCACGTCGACATCTTCAGCCATTCAAATGATATTAACATTAATAGAAGATCACAGAATTTATTGCAGAAGGTCTTCTTTCTAACAATTGGTCCCTGGAAATAAAAGTCCATAGGATTGTGGACAGGAGATCTGGGTGGTCACGAAATGGGTCCTCCACAGTATTATTTATAATGCCACACCAGACGTTTATTGCATAATTTTCCTGATAGCTATTCACAATGATTGCCCTAGGATTCTTTTGTGCCCACAGATTGTAATACCGTTGAGTTTGGCTTCAAATACTTAATACCACCAAAAGAATTTCTCTATTCTGAGTAGACTTTTTAAATGAAAAATCTTTGATGTCTACTATTTTTACTACTAGAGATTAGTATCATACTTTTTTGGGATTGAAATGGGGTTTATATTTACTTGGGAACTGTAATCAGTTTTTTTATTATCCAGGTCAAGCGTCTTCGATAAATAAAATCCTCCATTTTAAGGACATTACATCGTGTAACTGATGTAAATTAGATTCTTTTTGCTTACGTTACCACGATATAATAAATTATTATAGTCCTAGGAAGGCATCGAAGTTTCCTGCTGTTAATATCAGCATAATCCATAACTCAATCTGTCATATGTTTGTACAAAGAGAAAAAAGTTCGAAAAAGTTTCAGTAATATTATTAAATATTACTTACCATCCATTCTGACGATAAATTACTTCTTAACTACAGACTAATTACGTACGCCATTAGGGGGTGTCCTCAATGGCGTAGCTGTGAAAACTTTTCAATTTCCTATGTATAAAATTCTGACGAATATGTTGGTATTGAATTCTTGATGTAGATATGGATTAATCCCATCCGTTTTATTCCCAAGTTATCAAATGACGAAGATTAATAAAATAATCACAGTCGTATCAGTAATTTCACAGAGCTAATAAAATTTCTTGGTTACGAATTCAATTTGCTTGTACTAACGACTTTCCTGAAAGTGTGTAGGTCATGTGTGCACCCTGGGGTAGAACAGCTAATACAGTCGGGTGGCTGCTGTTGTACAAACAAGGAACATGGAATCTTTGTAGGGGATAATAACTTTAAAAAGTTATTGAGGCTTACAGAGTTACAGCTTTTATCTTACTTATAAGAGATGGGTTGTAGAAAGTTCTCTACTCTTCTGGGAGTGAAAATATAAAAATTTCAAGAATTCATTGTTTGGTGGCAGTATATAAAATATAAAACACACATGATGTTGCGCTCATGAGGATTACCATTCTCTGGGAACTTAACTTCCTTTCTTTGTTAGGGAGAGATTTTGAGAATTTTTAAGTAGCGACAAGTGTGGTTTTTATAGTATCTTTCTAGAGTTCATTTGAGTTAGTGCATCAATATTAGAATATTACAATATTTAGTGATTCTACTAGATCTAAATATTCTGAGGTATTGAGGTATGAGGTATTGATGCTAAAAGAAAATTAAATAAGAATGCTAATAGAAAATTAAATAATAAGAAGATGGCTTTTCGAAAATTCTAATAAAAGGCCGTTTTGTCAAACATTGGAGATGTAAGTTTGGAGCTTTGTTGTGATAAAGATATTGAACTTTTGGGTGTAAAAATGATTGCCAATACATTAGATTGCATAAAATATACACCAATAATTGCAGGCTAAATTATTTTTTTGTCATGTGTCAATACAGACACAATAATAAATTCTTAAAGTAATAAAAACCAGCTTCTTATTATATTTTTATAAAATATACGGAATTAGTTTTTTAGTTTTTTTTTTAACGTAATGACTTACCAAAATTTTTCTTATGGTTAATAATCCATTTGAAGTAGCAGCTAAATAATTTAAAGAGACTTTTTCAATTTCCTATCTAACCCTGCCCATATAAAGCTCTATTCCTTAATAGCAGCAAACAAACAACGTGACTTCCAGCCAAAATTTCGAAAAAAGAATACACTCCGAGGACAGAACTGCTATGTTATTCATTTGAGTATCCTGAAATTTCTACACTTTCGCAATCTTTCTAATCTATACAGACCTTTGCATTACGAAATGTTTTACTTATGTTTCAGCACTTCTTTGAAAAAACCTTTCCAAGTCTCTTTCTCGAACGCCATCCAACATAATTTCAAATACCACTGCACTACCATTAAAGTCCATTAAAGTGGAATCAAACAATTTGAATGGCGTTGTTGGTAACAGAGTGCGGAAAATATCGTTCACAAACGAAAAAAATGAATGAATTTTTCATTTTTCCGCTCGTGAATTAAATCTTGTTTGATTAAATTCGTGATGAAGGCCAAGGGGCTGTTAAAAAGTGTAAGTCAAAGAAGGCAAGGGGACTGATGTCCTGAGAACAATTCAAAATATAAGTACGTGCCTGGTCTCAAATGAAAGAAGGAGATAACCTCTATACGATACTACAATAAAATGTAGTAGTTAAAAGGCGAAGGGGTGTTCAAAAATTCAGTTGGAAGACGAAAGGGATTATAAGTCGAGAATTATGTGCCATAAAGTTTATGGTCAGTGAGAAAGACTTCTTCAATGCAAATCGATTTTCTTTTTCCACTAAAACTTCTTCAATGTCAATGCTTAAATTCCAATACATACCTACAACACACTACCAAAATTAGTCCAAAATTTAATATAACTAAGAAAAATAAAAAAATGGTCAACTTCATTCCCGAATTATCCGAAAGCGATAATTATCACGAATGATATTTATTTGTTGGTAAATTAAATATCGCTCTTTTTCACGATAAATATAATAAAATTCGTGAGTAATATAATAAAATTCGTGAACTAAATGATATTTCTCATCGCATAAGCAACTTGCTTGACCCTATGCGTATGCATTTTCGTAATATAGTGGCTGTATTGAGCAATGGCAAAAGTCGAGGCGACCACTATAGATTGGATAAGAAAAAAGGCCAGGAAAAGGGAGAACACAAGTGACCGCGATGGCTATTGGGTTATGTGGTAGGACCTGCTCCCGAAGTAGTTCTAGCTCTGCTAAACCACTTTTTAATATTGGTTTTCCCTCAGAGTCGACAGAGTGGACAAAGAAGAAAGAATCAAAACAATATAACATGAAGGGTCCCTTCAGACCAAACCACTTTGGAAGCGTTGTATACCACTACACCAAATGTCCACGTTATGCTGATGACATTGCATTAAATGCGATAAGAATCCTTTCCGGGATATTTTTAATCCATACCATATCTAGGCAGCAAGAGAGGTAAAAGGATCTTTAGCACACACTTACTGCATTATAATCGACTGTCCGTATAACCATTAAAAGCAACTGGATTGATATCACAGTTTTTTCATTTATATACAAACTGTAACGAACCTTTCTGGCCCGTACATAAATTGAAGTTATAAAAATGTAAACGGGCCGAGATTTGAACCCAGACCCCTCTGTACGAGCTCGAGGAATTCCAGTAAGATGAAATAAAATAATGGCCCGACCGAGATTCGAACTCCGACCAGTCTGTATGCGAATGTGAAATTTGTCTTCACTCTATATGATTCGCATGTAAAGTTGAAACGAAGTGTATATAGCCTCGAGCTCGGAACAGTCAGTACCTTTTCCCATCCTACCGTGTGCGAGTGATATAAGCTCCGCAAATACCCGAAATCCCTTGATATATCTGAACTG
>QYTT01085528.1:9195-19426 GCA_006980735.1 Dasypogon diadema | reverse complement strand
TTTTTCTGGCATCCAGTACTTAATCAACATGTGACTGGGCCCATAACCTGATAGCAAAAGACCGATGACAGAAAATAACTGAACAGAACTTTATTCATCGAATGTTACAGGGATACTGACTTAACACTAGAAATGAACAGACGTATGATGACGTAGATCGAATGAACTCTTCTTCTTCTTAATAATCCAACACAGACAAAGAGCAGTGAAGGAATTAGAGCATTCCCCATAGAATTTCCACAAATTGAAACTTTTACCTACGTCAAAATAGTTTGTTCCGGGGACAAAAAAAAAAACAGTTTTCGCCAAATCGGTTTCAGTTTGTTTTTCTTTCGTTCAGAACAATAACTTTAGCTGTATTTTTTTTTGCACAAGATCCGTACAGATTTTAAGATCCGGATCACACTTAGACCACGTAACTGCAACATAACAGAAGATCCCGATCTTTATACAGGGGCCCTATTACGGAAGTAGATTTCATTCTACTCAACTAGCAAAGACACAAAGTGTCTTCGCTAATCGAGTCGAGCAAAATCTGATTCCATAATAGGGCCCCAGATCGTGGATCTGGATCGTTCACGATCTGGAAATTAGTACTTACTCTCACATATAGGTGCATCTTTCTAGTCTTAGATGTTGGTACTACTTCTTGTAAAACTCAAAGAGTGGTCTTAAAAGTGAGCAAACTTGTACGCACTTAAAATATTGTAAATTTTTACCTACAGCATAATAAACTAACGCCTTACAATTAGCAGTTGTCAACTTGACAATGCTTATCGGTGTTGCCAACGTCTTTTTTTAAGGTATTGCCTAAGCTCAAGGGACAACCCTATGATGCACATAGCACAGCTTAGGCGGAAAGAAATTAGGGAATAAAGGGAGATTGAGGAATTTTAAACTGACAAATGTTGCAAGTGAACCACAATTTTTGGCATGAAATTATTCTTGTGCAACATTCCAGTGGTTTTACAAGAACAATTCTTGTCAGCATAATTACCTCAACGACTGGTACCCAGATAAATCGCCTTGTCCTGTGCGGGATTCGAACCCACGCTAACTGGAGGGAAAATCTGTAAACGTGGGTCTCAGCCCGCTCGACCACCAAGTGGGTAACGTATAAAACTAATTCCAATAGGCTCCCGATCGCGTGTTTGCCTGCATATCTGAATCTTGTAGCAAAAAAACACAGCTATACTAACTTACACTGATAGAGTTTGATTTCTATCCCATCAGCGATTCCGATCAGAATATGAGCGAAATCAGTGATGTGGTTGAAAATGTGATTTTTTGCAACTCTGTTTACATTACAAAATGGAGGTGGTGGGGAGCAAAAGATTTAGGACAAAGATGAAATAATTATCACAAAGATCCGACACTGTTATAATGACTACTAAAGTAACAAGGAGGGATAATGCTACCACTACCTCTATAGTAAGAAATCCAGTTGTAGTGGTTTTGTCCATTTGCTTCTGCGGCGCACCAACACATCAGCATCAAGGAGCAGGTCTCATGTACAATAAGTAATCATTCAGCCGGCTGAACACATTTAAAGCAAGGGGCAGGTCAATTTTATAACTGTAATATTTTCTAACTATATTTGTGTGTCGCTTTCCAAGTCCCTGAACTTTCTAACGTACCTGAGAAGAATTCGGAAAGTATGGCAGAAGTATTAAATTGGTTAAAAATTATGAACATTAAGTTCGAACTGCCAACAACTTAAAGCATCCATGGACAAACAAGAACAGTCAACAGCAGACCTTAAAACATCCATGAAAAATAAATTAAAAGACATAAAGGTTTCTATGAATAAGAGCGTACACACCATTGACAATAGGTTGAAAGAAATAGGCGTGAATGTGTCCAAGTTGCCGTCAAGAATAATCTGGAAGCTGTGAGAATGAACACAAAAAGACTGAAAGCTCGTCAGTCAACGGCGGTATTGGATGCTTCAGGATTCAGTAAGTTAAAACCTCCAACTTTCGATGGATAAATTCCAGGGTCTGCTTACAACCTCCAGTTTGAAGCCGCTGCAGCAACGAATTTCTGGACCAACGAAGAGAAGGCAACTGCCCTGAATTTGGCGTTTCAAGCATCAGCTGCTGAAATTCTACAAAGGGTATCTGCACAGCAGAGGTATAACTACAGCTCATTGGCACAGGCACTGGAACTGCGATATGGTGACCAGCACATGAAGGAAGTGTACCGTCTGCAACTTCGCAACAGGATACAGAGATCTGGAGAGACGCTACAACAATTGTGTGCAGATATTGAAAGGTTAGCACACTTGGCCTATCCTCATTTCGGTCAGGGCTCCATCAATGACGTTGCTACGGAATTTTTTGTAAACTCTCTCGCAGATAGTGACCTGCAGCAATCTCTGAGATTGTCTGGAAGGAAATCAAGCGCATATGCCTTGCAGTTTGAGGCAGTGAAACAAGCTTCAAGAAGCACTGTTCGGGTGCGAGAAATTACTACTGATGAGGAATTATGCAATCGAGTGAACATCTCGCAAACCCGACGAAAATCTAAATGCTGGAATTGTAATCAACCAGATCATCTCCAAAGTGGACGAAAATTGCTCATTGAGCTGCGAAAGATGTAAGGAAAGAGACAGAAGTGAGCGTAGAGAAAATGGAGCTGTAAGATCTGACTCCAGACGGCAGGGAAACGAGTAAAGAAAAGACCAACTCCAAGGGACAGGAGTTGATCGGTAGAAACGACGCTCCCGGTATCATAATCATAAATCAACTGCAGCGCAACGACAACAGTCCAGTCAATGATCATAGATGGCCCTGGGGTCGTTACAATGTTTAAATTAGGAGAGTTTGAAATTCCATCGACGAGGATAGATGCGGAAGGATTCGGGGTCGAAAACTGCAAAACTGTGAATATGATGGGAGGTAAGAGATAAGAGGTCATTAATGAAAAGCAGAAAGAGAGTGGGAGACAAAACGGAACCCTGGGCACACCGGCATTGATGTTGTAAGCGTTAGAGATGACACCACCCAAAGTAACACATATGGAACTGTCAAAAGGAAGACTTCCAATCCAGTAAAGAAGAGAAGAGTCAAGACCAAATGCTCAGCGTTAGGCTAAAAGGGCAGAATGCCAGACTCTGTCAAAGGCCTTTGAGATGTCCTTCGCAACCAGCCCTGACTCACCGAAGTTATGGAGACTGTGATGTCAGCACTTTGTAAGGAACGTCTTCAAGTCGCCTGTTGAACGTCTGGATCGGAAGCCATTTTGGCGATCATTTATAAGGTGGAATGTCTCGCGGTATTTCAATTATGCTTTGATAAGAGTCTCAAAAACCTTTGCCAGAATCAAAGTGTTTGGTATTGGTCTCCTTTTTTGGGAATTGGCTGAAATGGTAGTTTCCATAATGATAAGAAAATAAATTTTAACTATGACAAATGAAATGTTTTCCTCAGAGGTTTAGCCAGGGAAGAGGTGCAGCCCTTTAGAAGCAGAGACAAGATAAGCAGAGACAGATCCGATGACTTTAGATATGTCGAATTTCGCAAGAACTTTATGGACCTCTCGCGTGCGGAAATGAAGCAACCCTTGTCTAATGTTATACGTAGAATATGCTGACGGTCTTACATGGTAAATAGTAGATGCGAAAGTAGCAGCTAGCAGATTTGCCTTTCCCAATAAGTTCTTATTATAGATGAGGCGCACTTAACAAGCGACCAGAAACCTTTACTGGCAAATACCCTTCTTCTAATATTCTGATCAAATTGGAACTTGGCAGATTAATCAGTACGAGAAAATCTGCAGAGGTGCGCCAATGCAAGCTCGGCCACCTGCATAGGTAAATGGGAAATGAAAATAGCATTTTTGATGCACGAATGCTATTTATTTAAAAAACAAAAAAGCTAAAAAGCTATTTTTATTATTAAATTTATTTTCTAAATTAATAAAGAACGAACAACTGATTGCAGAAGTGTGTGGCTGATTAAGCCCAACTCCTCAGAAACCAGTATTCGTCATAACGGTATAAAAGCTGGTAATTCACCCAACTTGGGTCTCCTTGCGAAAAACACTTCACTTTCCTTATTAGCTTCGTTTGGCATTTCACTATCCTGCACAATTACCTTTTCCATCCTGATTCCATCCACAACGTCCAGATTGTCTTCATCAACAAAGTACCGCGATGTTAGCGACTTCTCCTCCAAATCGTCATCTTTTCGAATCACATGCACCTTCGCCTGTTTCTTCTCATCCTTTTGCTTCACCATTTCCTCTGATATTCTCCTGCTCTTTATGCAATAAATGCATTTCGGGTTTTCACATTTACCTGTTCTTTCGAAGTCCGGGCAGACGAACTCGTGACGCATGTTGCACTTTAAAAAGCATCAGTTTTCTAAATGTTTCTGAAATTTAACAACGGTTAGTAAATACCTTATCTGCCAATCGACAGAATCCCCTGAGAAAATCAATGCAAACTTTAGCGTCCCCGCCCAACTTCTTGTGGAGGTACGGGCAATTTTCACGGACACAAATACCTTGCAAAAAGAATTTGCAAGTGGGCATTTTGGACAACGTTACCTCATGCGACAACAAACACTTTTCGTTTGTGCACTCCCCTTTTAGGAACCTAGAAAAGTGGTAAATTGCGATTTCTACAGGAATATTAATTTGCTGCATACCGGGGACAGATGATCACTTGTTTTTTATCGTGCACCTTCGGGCATTTCCCACGCTCAAAAGAAGCACATTTCCCCACTTTTCGGAATATTGGGCATGGAATATTTGTCTTGACCACATTTTTCGATAAAGTGTTTATACTCTTCTGCTTTGCAGTGCTAAGATGAAAATATTTAAAATGCTATAAAAGAACGTGAGTAATAAATCCAACCTCAAATGGCTCCTTGTCTTATGGTTTTCAGTCCGCAAAAACAAATTGTTTGATTTAGCGATATAAGTGAGCCCTCCTATGTCTATCCGCTTCAGTTTCATCTTCTCGCAGTTCGGCACAACGACACGCGTCAGGCTTCGCCCAGATTTGTCCAGGACAAATTTATCCCCCTTAATAAATACCGCACGCCCTCCTGGTGTTTTATTCGAAGCCCTCGTAACTTGCTTGTTAGCAGCGTCAGCTTTTTGTAGTTTGTTTTTAGTGGACCTGTAAAGAACTCCGTTTATGTTTAGAAGTTCTAGTTTTTTGTTAACTGAAACAGAGGCGAATTTCCCTTTTACGTAAGATAGATTCGGTGCTCCTCTAGAAAAGACAAGTGTTTTAAAATAAAAATGAAATTGTTTAGGATTATACATTTTCAGCAATCTCCTTTCAGTCACCACTAATTTCTTGCAGGGCAAATTCTCACTGACGCTCGACCGTCTCAAAGCATATTTGCTGACAAATGCATGCTTTTTAATGGATTTCAGGTCACAGGGAGTTTTCTTTAATATCCTCCTGTCTATTTTGTACTTTCCTCTCGCTGAAATCGCACTTCCGCTAGCCTCCTGAGCATCGGAATTTTTTTGAAGGCAAAATTTATTGTTTACAGCTGAAGCGCGTACAAGTTTTGTGCGACTGATTTTTATAATTGGGCTAATGTCTGTGACTTTAATTACATTCTGTTTCATAGGTTCTCGAACAATCTTCGTCCTGGACTTTGTTATCAGCTTGGCCTCCAGCTTTGAAGTACTGCCATTGGAGTTTTCACTTTCCCCCAAATTCCGATTCGTATCCTTTGCTTTTAAACGTTGGAGGAATTCCGGATTAACGTGAATATTATTTGTTGGCTTGGGTAATAAGAAATTTGGATTTATGTGCGTATTTTTAAAACTTGGATTAAGGAAAACTTTCCTTGATGTGTTTGACTGCATGCTATGTCCAATTGCGTTCTCAACATAAACAAAATAAATATAAATTTAAACAACCACAATGAATTTTTCTCCACAATTTTAAGAGAAATTCCAGTTTACAAGATGAGAAAAACTGAAAAGAAAATAATTTCGTAATTCGCAGCTGACAAATGACAAAGAAAATTTTTTCTAGCAGTTCACCTTGACTTTTCGTGTACAGAACAAAGTTGCATAGTGAAGTTGGACAAGGTTTAAAAATGTTTTGATTGAAAAGTAGAACCAAATTTGGAATTATGTTTTTTGATTATAAAGTGGATTATGCTTTAAATCAACAAGCAATATTTATTTACAATTTTTTAGGGTGGAACAAATTACACGTGAATAGTGAAAGACATTAGTTTTCATAACAATACCTCACCTTGATCTTTTAGTAGAAATATTTTCTTGTAGCCGCCATTTCTTTTCTTACCCACAGATTGGACAGATTCTTTCTTTCCGGTTGATCAAAATGGTAAGATGTGTACTTGTTGTCCTACAAATTATTGGCAAATATTTGGAGTTCTAATTGGTTTGTGAAGAGCAAATGTTGTACACTGAAATAAAGAGCAATATAGTCTATGAAATGTTTTTAATATCATCAATAAGTGAGTACCAACTGGAGAATTGGGAGTGTTTTTACTAGAGCCACATGGCTTCATGTGAATTTGATATGTCAGTTTTATACAAAAATTCGTAAATTGCGTAGCGGATTTACATGAATTTGCAGTGAATACAACATTTGCCCAGAGCATGCATTAAAATGAAATGACTGCCGTCGTCTAAAGTTCATTTTCTTTGCAGCCGTTCGAAAGGTTTGTGGAAACAGGCAGGATCGCCAAGTGTGCTGCTGGCCCATGCAAGGGGCGCCTAGTGACTATTGTAGATGTTATTGACCAGAACAGGGTGAGTAGTTAAGCAGATAAGCAGTCTGTTAAATCTACGTGATGAATACGTTATTCTTGATAGGAAAGGCCGACTGAAACATACATGAAGCTAACATTTTGCACTGACCTCTAAATCCAAATTTAATAAAGAATTTTCGCATTTGCAATAGGACTAATTGTGGAAATCTTGCAGGTTTTAATTGATGGGCCATTGACAGGGGTACCGCGTCAAGAATACCGCTTGGCGAATCTTCATTTGACAAAATTCCGGATAAGGTTCCCTCACACCGCGCCTACACGTCTTGTACGAAAGGCATGGAAGGAATTCAATGTTAAAGCTAAGTGGAAGGAAACAGCCTGGTCGACTAGGGCCCAATCCATTCGCAAGGTTGGTTTCTTTGCTTTAAAAGCGCTTTTTATTTGTTCCTGTGATGAATACGTGATTCTTGATAGGAAATGCCGGCTGATACACGCATGAAGCTACTTTTTCTCTGAATTTTACCTTTAAACAATTTATTTAATGTTTTCCAAATTGTACTGATGTATTTTTTTCCGATTGCAGCGTACACAACTGAATGACTTCGACCGCTTTAAATTGAGATACGCTAAACGCCAGCGTAACAAGCTTCTCACAGTCGCCTTCAACACACTCAAGAAGCGCACCAAGAGCGATGGAACTGTACGAGTTCTCAAAAAAGACAGAAAAGAGCAGTTTGTAAAAGCAAAGGCGGCTGCAAAGAAATAATTTTTAGTTATCTGAAAATAAATCTTTTACGGACAACTCGTTTTTCACTTTCTATTTTTTAAGTACTTTTGCACGCGACAAAATGTTAGCTCAAGTTAAAAGAGATTTACGGCTTCGATAAGTCTTCAAACCAATACATAATGAGAAGAGGTTCCTCCTGGAAGTTTGAAGACAACAATAAACTTGAGAATTGGAGGTTAAAACAAAAATTTTGGGCCGTATTATGAGTGTCGATTGTCGACTGTCGACTGTCGATTGAAATCGACTCCTCAATAAAACCTAAATTAAAAAATGTGCAAAAGCTTTTGTTGTTGATTCCAATTAATTATCATTAAAGGATTAGATTTTCCTAATTTTTCCTAAACTCTGTCCTAAGTTTAAATATATTGACTTGTCGATTTCAATCGACACTCATAATACGGCCCATTGTTCGACTCCCTCAAGTCTGAGAGCAAAGAGCAATATTACTTCAGAGTTCAGGGTGATCTTCGACACTTTTGTTATCAAAAGTCTGTCGATTGGCAGGGCGACGAGCAACATTTAAAATTCCCGTACTGTGACACCGAAAGGTACTAAGAGTTCAGCCTGTGCGACCAGTCGACCATTTGAAAATTTGTCAACTCAATCTTCAGCACTATAGGGCGGCATTAATTGTGGTGCTTCGCTACTTTGTGGAGGTGGGGATAGACATAGCGCCGCTGGACTTTTTCGAAATAAGACAGGGAAACATTCAAGAAAACGAACAGGATTCTAATGGGGGTATATTTTCCTGGAAGCTGTACTTCGGAGAGATCTTGGACCCTTTGTAGCTGCATGTCCACGAAATTAAGCCGGATGCCACGGGAAGAATAACGCCTTTGGAGGTAGGGAAGGGTGTCATATGCAGCTTTGCGTCCTTCAAACTTCTCTGTCTTACTACAGTGAGGAGCATTTCCGCGGCATTGGTTGGTCGACCACAAAAGCTGTTAGAAAAATGGATTAGTACCTTAATGGGAAAATATCCCAGGACTGCGTAAAGCTAAAGAGCTTGTCAGACCCTATACCAACAAAACTACCGCCTTATGCAAAGCGGGTCTTAGGTTGCTTACGGGCTATCCATCTGGCCATCATAGGCTAAGGTATCGGCCTGTCTAGTTAGACGGTATGTCGTCTTTGTTTGAAAGGCGAAGAGACCACCATACACATTTTGAGTGAATGTTGACTAGTTGACTAGTTTTTCTGTTATTGCTTGGTCGATGTTACGAACTTACACTGATCACGTTTGTCTCCGATCACATCAATGATTAGTGATGTGATCGAAAGCGTGATTTGTCGCAACCCTCTTTTTTTTGCTGAAACCAGGGAAAAGGGATTATACCGAGGTGAAAACTTAAAGGCCGATTAGTCGGACACCTTCTCTGTTGAAAACAATTGAAAGGGTGCTGATGGACTACCTGGAGTGCACTTTGTTACAGGAGTATCTCTTCAATGTAAACCAGCCAACCAGCGTGCATATCAAGCTGGGAAGCCAACAGAATCTGGGCTTCGCCAGCTGGTAAGAGAGGCAGAGGAGGGGCTGAATGCAGGAGGCATAGTGTTGGCTACTTTTATTGTGCTTTTGCCCAAATTCGGTGTAGAAAACTTAAAAGTCCCTTGCAAAGACGTGCAGTTAGCTCGATGATAATGGGATGGGTAGAGAACTCGTTGGAAAACTAGGTAGTCAAAAACCGGACTAGTCTCGCAAGTGTTAAAGCGAAACGGTAACAAAAGGATGACCGCTGGGTGGGGGTGTTATCTCCTTTTCCTTATTCTCGAGATTTGAAGGATCGAGTGCATTGGTCATGCGGATGACGTGGCGTTGGTTACAAGAAGTAAGTTCATATCCACTATCGCTGATATCATGAGAAATGCTCTTGGGGTGGTGTGAGAAAAATGGCCCCACTATCAACGCGAGCCACACCGCAACGATAACCTCCAAGAGATCTGGAATTTAAAACACTTACGCTTTTTGGATCTGAGATCAAGGTTTCTATAGAGGTCAAATTCTTGAGTGTATACCTGGATTCGAATGGTGTTATCAGACCTATCGTAAAGCTCTCCTATGTTCTAGATTAGATGTTCATTTGCATATATATAGAAAGGAAGACTACCCTAGACGGGCGGTGTGGGTGACGTGCGGAACCTCATGCTCTCCAACTTTCTGTACCTCATAGCGGTCTCCACCTTAACTACCTCGTACGGTCCTAAATATATTGGATATAGCCCATGAATCAATCCATGCTAATTTATAACTCCACAAATTGAGACAGAAACGGAGGAAACCCAATAGGATCAGAAGAAAACTATCTTAGTTACTGCTCTTAGTGTGAGGACGGGCAAATAATAATTTTACCACAAAAACTCAACTGATTTCATTCCTGTTTATCAACGAAAAATAACAGTTTACAACTTTGTTGTCATACTTAAGATTAGATAAATGTTTAAAGCGTTCCGGAGGCATTCATCATTTGTATATAAGCCTCCAATTGTTCGGGTGGTTGTACCCAATCAGGATGGGCAGGTGCAAGAACAAGCTGATATGTTCTTCGGTGATTGTTAAGGACACTTTGATCCAGATACGGAGCCAATCGATCATATTCTCATTGCTCAAATTGGTGGGATTAAGACCCCGTATTACGCAAGCTAATTTCAGTGCATCTGGATGCATGTTGTGGACATCGCCTTCCCTGGTAATCGCCAAATCCATATGATGCACTATGAAGGCGTGCTC
>QYTT01085525.1:26771-37558 GCA_006980735.1 Dasypogon diadema | reverse complement strand
TGTTAATATGTTGCAATTACGTCTTTTAACCCCACTTTCCTCAGTTTTCTTTATTATGTTCCCTAATCTCTTTTGTCTTTGGTAAACTCATTTATTTATGGTGTACCTTATGAGCTTCCTCCTTCTCACGAAAATCACATATATTCCATCAAAACCTAAGATTTATGGATCTAGTGCTCTCTGTTTTCTCTAAATAAAAATTTGCTTAACCTAAATTTACATTTTGAAAATAAAAACTAATAACCTATATTAAAACTACTTTTATCCAAGATTTTCTGACGTCGCGGTCGCCTTGAATGCAGGCCATTATATTTGGTCTGTTCGTATAAGCATTTCCTCGTAAAAACTCACATAAACTTTAAAAACTCTTTACTATAATGTGTTCGCGTACCCAAAAATTGAGGGTGAATTTGCCGACGTCACAGTTCCCCTCCATTAAAGTCTCACCTCGCAAAAATGCAAAACTTGTCAAAGGGCAAGTTGGCAATCACAGTGGCGGGATTTTTAAAATTATTGAATTCTGTTGTTTGAAATTTTTAGATGTTTTACACATATCTTAACAAATAATGCCAGTTGTTGCAATTATACAATGTTTTGTTAACTTGTCATTTTGTTTAACCAAACAGAAAGTGAGAAATATCAATTACGTACCATATTTTTTCGCACTTTTAAATATCTGACATTTGTTTTTGACTTGTTACAATTTTTTGCATAAAGCCGTTCGCGTACTAAATACGAAATGAATTCCCTCAGAGTCCACTCTCCAAAGAGTTTTTACAAGAAAAGTACGGGAACAGGCTTATTGTTAGTTGAGGAAAAATAGTATACTCAGCAATAGTACACTGAAATATTTCTTAAATATAAACTTAAGTAGTTTCGAAGAGAAGCAAGAACTTCAACACACGAAAATTCACAAAAATATTGTATTGTTGAATTTTTAAAAGCGGAGTTTTCGTGCTATTCTTATTCAGAAGAAAATTTCTCTGTGGATACATCCAGACCAAAAAAAAGAAAGAAAACTTGTTTATTTTTATAAAATCAGCTTATTGAATAAAAGTTATCTTTTCCTTTTACTTTTCAGTGCATTACTATAGATTTAATGAAAAATCTGCCCTAAACGGGAAATATATAAGGTTAGATCTTACCACGTCCACAGTTAATTAAGAATATTAGTATAACGTTACATTAACTTCTATGAAATAAATAGTGCACAGTAGAAAAACACTTGACAATCGTGTAATCAAGAAATGCATAGACAAAATTGTATATTGCTTGTAGCAAACAATATTTATAGAGATTTACTAATTAATATCTGAAATGTGTGTGAAATTCAGTTGTACAAAAAATGCCCCGTATAAAAGAATATATGGAAGCAATAATACATTTCTACGCTTTTAAAAATAATTTGAGACAGCAATTTTTGACATACGAAAAATTTGTCACTTCTAAAAGTATGAAAATATGTTACTGAAGATTACTTATTGGCAAATGGTGGTGTACAAGAAATATACGTCACCCTAGAGATATTGTATAGTATTAATTTTACAAAAAATTTAAAATTCTCAGAGAATCTTTCGATCTTAAAACTAAATTGCAGGATAAAATTACTGACTTAAGATTACTGTCCCAAAAGTCAATAAAATTGAAGAAGTTCTTGAAAAAAGTCGTAGTATAAAATTAAATAATATTCAGAATTAAATTCTTGAATCAAAATCAATAAGTAACCAATCACTAAAATTTGTATTGTATAAAATTAGAACATAAAACTGGAAAAGTAAAATCTCTTGGGATAATTATTGTATAATAACATATAAGTGATTTTTTGTGCTTATTCTCCTACAACTATACTTTCCTACTTTAAATACAAAACAATAGAATACATAAGATCGTAATTTAGAAACTGAGACATTTAATTAGAGTTCGTGCTAGCTGAAAACTCATCAGGGAAATAGGAAAACTTAAGCGAAAGTGATAACTATTCTTTTTCGTGCTGTTATTATAAAAACTATGGAAAACGGATGGAATAGTAGAGCAATTTTATCATGAAATCAGAAATAGAACTATTACTACTATCTCAGTTTAATGGTGGTTTCTGTAACTTAAGCTTCTATCTTGTACTCACCGACTATCTTCACCCTTAATTTCCTATAAATTAGGATATTCCCCATGTGTTCGCATACTGCATGCGTAACTTATGCAAAAACTACACGTGTAGTTATTTGATCTATTCTATCTATTCTATTCGAAGACAGTTTACGATTTTCAAATTTTCACCTCTTCGCTCTCCTGACCGAATTCTCTCTTATTATGAGATTTTTTTTAGAAAATTTCGTTTTTTTAAAATACAAAACAGTTATCTACACATGAAGTTTTTGTAAAAGTTGCGCAATGCTACGTTTTGGGAGAGACCTTTACTCATCCTTTTTAAATCTTAAACCAATGAAAGAAAGCTCAATAAGAGATTAACACAAATTATATTAATTACCATGATATTAGGTAGAATTCAGCGACCTGTGTAGAAAAGTGTCTTGAAATAATTTTATAAATAGATTTACAGCATTTAAAGCGGATATTGTTTTAAATTAATGGCTTCGATTTGCCCAAGTGGCCACCAGGTTTGCTTAAAACAAGCTTTTTGCAGCAATGAAATTTTCCACATACAGCCTGGCCTTGTGGACTTTAATCGACGAAGACTTTTTCCTGTATTTTTTGTACCTCGTTTTTAATCGACTTCTACCTCAATACCAACTTCAAGTATGCAATTAAAGTTTCACTTTCACTGCAAACTTGTGCCGCCTTAAAATTAAACAAAAATTATTTAATTTTCATTTTTAGACACTTTTCCAGAGGCTTCTGAAAGTTTTATTTGGATCATTGATTACGTAAAGCTTTGCATCATACATGATGCAGCTCTCTTTCGTAATCCTTTCTTTTTCTTTAAATGCCAGACAGTCGCGCAGTCTTTTTTGGTTAACTTGATTGACTAATGATAATTTTACTAACATGAAATCAGTGTTTAATATTCATTTCCCATAATCTACATGTTAAGCGTGCAATCGGCCTCCAACTTATGCAAAGCATTACAACATAACATGTGATGCATGTGTAGTGAGTTTTTGACGGGAAAGTAAAATTTGCGCGGATTTTCATTAATTTCTATTTCAGATGTGATATAAAAATCTTGAGGATTTGAACAAGAACTAATTCTTAAACTGTTCATAATAGGAATTTGGCAAATTTATCAAAAAATATAAATGGAAGTTTCTTGTATTCCCTAAAATTTATAAACATTGAAACTACTTAAATGGTTACTTGCTTGTTCAAATTTTCAGAAAATGATACTATTATACCATTAGGCATTAAGATAACAATACTTGTGTGTGCAATTAATAATACAACAATTGTTGGCGCTTTACTAGGAAGAAAGATTTCTCATATTGCATTTAGTTTATCAGGTAATTTTTTCTTAAAGTTCTCGCGTGTATCACCGGTGCTACACGCCGTGTTGAACGTGTTAAATTTACTTTGCAGCCGTTGTCGCTATTAATCACTTCAACTTTTAATATCGGGAAACAGGAAATAGCGACTAGTTGACAAGGTTATCGCATTCTGTTAAAGTGCGAAACTTTGAGAACTACAAAAGCCGTTAAAAATTCCAACATGACGAAATAAATTATATCAGAACCAGTAAGGAAACATATAATGTATAAAAAAACCGGAGTATTTCAATAACATTAACGCATAATTCTTCTTCCAATTCCAAGTTTAAAAATGGAAGGTCGCTCAAAATCCTTGATAACTAAACGGTACACAATACATATTTGAAATACTTTCTCGAATATTAAGTAACATAAAAGTGGAGACAAAAATTCCTCCGCGGCCATACTTATATTTGTGAATGTCAAGATCCGTGATACAATGAATGTATGAATGTCATGCAATGGAAGGTCAGCTAGTAACTGAAATCATAATCAGCCTAAAATCTATTTTAGGTTTTATGTTTCTACTCCATGCGACCTATATACATCCTTTTAATTGTAATTAAGCATATTCCTCCTCCGCTACGACGCCTTCTCTACCGCATCGATCGTGAGTCACTTTCAAGACTAAAACTTAAATTGCGAATTTTGCGAAATTCGATTTGAAGCACAGTATGTCTTCTTCAAAAGGAGAATATTTATTATTTTATTTGGAATTTCTTTCTTACTTCTTTGCATAATGCAAATGTGATAAAAGGTAGGCAGAGTGATGCGGGTACTATAAAGTATAAGAGACGTGTGTTCAGCGAACAATTTTAGAAAGTTGTAACGCAACTTGTTGTCGTGTTGACGAAGACTGAGTGGAGGCTGGTGGCATTTTCATGTAATTTTAAAGCAGTCAAGATCTTGGGTTTATTTAAATTCGTACTCAAACTTAGGTAGGATTTCACTTTCATCTGTATTCGAGATTTACTTGAATTGGATGGACACACAAATCCCCTGCAAACTGCAAAGTGAACAGAGGTAACTCATGTGAGTAATTTTATGAGGCGCAATCAACTACGACGCGAACGCGACGTTTCCTGCAACTTCGATCTAAAGCTGGGAGCTAATTTGTATTCAGGTTGAATCACAGAGACTTGACGGGCTTAAAATATATTGCGAAAATGTCAGAAGTTGCTCAAATAGAAAACATAAAGCTATTTTTCACGTTATGTAAATATTTACATAAGAATTCTCTAGCATTTATAGGTAGGGTCATGCACCTTGGTATATAAAGTTACTTGTATGTGAAGAATTATTTTTTATTTCATTACTTTTCTAAATTTTTAATTTGATTATGGCCTTAGCAAAAGTTTCGATAATGTGGATATTTATTTTTAACACTTTGAGGGCCAGACTCACGCCTGCGTGATTTCATTTTTCTATCAGTTATCGGCCGGTATCACGTATTCGTCAGTTCATTCCCATGGTCTATTATATCGTAAATGAATGCAGCAAATCAGTATCTACTAAGATTTGATCTTGAGTTCTATGTTCACTCCTAAGCGTACTCGTTTACTAGACTGGAACGTACTATTTAGTTAAATATGTCCAGTTTATAATTATACTTTAAATTTAGAATCTGAGTCAAAGTAACTGCGATATTTTCGAAATGCTGTTCCAATGTGTATTATATTACTTCACTTTTATCAATTTTAGGTGAATTAGTCGTAGGCCATATATGAAAAATAGCCGGCGACAAGAGGAAGGTTTCGCACGAAATGTATGGCCGTTAAAGTGTTACGATTTTTAACTTGCCAGTTAACGACTTGCCATGCACGGAGGTCTCGTTTTAAATTGTCAAACCATCGCAGACGTGGTTTTCAACATTTCTGACTTTCCTCCAGAAAAACCTTGGGCATCCTTTGGTTGTTAATTCCGGTTACGGGACTAAGGCTTCTAAGCCTGCCAGATTGCATAAAATTACACAGTAATTACTACCAAGTCGATTCCGTAATTACTGTCTACAGACAGGGTGATCGTTTAATTAGTCGATTACTTTAACATAATAATATCCTAGGGTGATAGATATCTACGAGCTCCCCTACAAGCAAAACCTTACTTTATGGGTGAAGGGTAAGTTACTCTGGAAAGTATTCCATTTTAAAATGCAGATAACTCCTTCTAAATTGCATCTCAAGTGAGTAATGCTGTTAGTAGTTGCACATCTGTAGGCTGGTAGGTAGCTACATGCTCCTTTAGGGTAAAAACGTTAGTTCAGGAACGAAAAAGTTCACATTAAAATGATATTTCGCTTTGTGTTCAACATACTTAAAAGGTTTTGCATCTTGTAAAAGATTCACAAAGATTGTAAACATTTTTAATAAATTTCACTTTCACTTCTGATCAGTTCTAAAACTGATAACACTCTTATGAGAATTAAAATTTGTTCAATTCGCAAAATATTTTTTTACATTTAGAATTCATAAGTGTCACCGCTTTTTTAGTTATTACCCAACCGTTTACAAAACATTACATTAAAAAGGTGTAAACTGATCTATTTTTACGCATTTTAGAATTTCCACAAAAAATTCTCCATTCATTACCCTATCGCTTACAACACATTACAATAATAACCACTTACATTTTTTTAGAAATTTCTTTAAAGAAATCTCCAATTACAGTACAGCGAATACAATATTTTTTACTGGGTAATTATGTTAGGAGTCTCGAACAGTTCACTTATATTTTCACTGGTACTGTCTTGGATTCCATCATAATAAGAGCCCAGAATTCCCGATTCAAACAACCCCAGAATCGCTTTTATCGCTTTGTTCAGCAAAATGAAAAATAAAACGAATATTCGGAGTTAATTTTCAGTAGGAATAATAGTTTAGGAGCTAGGGTGTGAGAAAGACAATTTTTTGTTGTTACCTCCATACGAAACAATGCAGCTGCGAACAGTTTACCGGCCGGTTATACTATACTTGCAATTCCTACTTCACGGCTTGTTTACTTATGTATACCGGGGGTTACGGTATTCCCCAATTGTATTTTGTTACTGTATACATAATTTTCTCTAAGACACCGTTAAAAATATAATTAAAAAAACATTTTTGGGATTCGTGCTAGAACAAAAAATTGGTATAAAGTTTATTTTTTTCTTATTGGTGAACCGTGTTGTTTCAAAATCGGGTAAAAAAAGACCGTATAAAAAAACAATTGGATGTATATATAAGAATGGCCTGTTTTAAGCTGTTCTTTATAAAATGTTAACTATAGACCTCATCTGTTAAATGTACTTCAAAATTATTACATGTTTTCCATTTTCGTATTTGTACCACATTTAAATCAAAAATGCTTTATATTTCAGATGCTCAAAAGACATTCCAATGTCCTGCCAAAGATGGCCAATATGAAGATCCTATTCAGTGTGATAAATTCTATGAATGTGTGGATGGAGTTGCAACACAAAAGCTTTGCCCCGATGGGTTAGTGTTCGATTCAACTATTAGAAAAATCAACAAATGTGATCAGCCCTTCAATGTAGATTGTGGCGATCGTACAGAATTGCGTAAGTTTTTCTAGAGTAACATGTTGGCGAAAATGCTAATATACTTTTTTTATAGAACCACCAAAAAGTAACAATCTCTGTCCACGTCGCAATGGCTTCTTTGCCCATCCTGATGCTTCCGTCTGCAATATTTTCTACAACTGTATTGAGGGTGAGGCTACAGAAATTAAATGTACAACAGGACTCCATTTCGATGAATATTCAGGAACCTGCGTATGGCCTGACTCTGCTGGAAGGCAGGGATGTGCCGCTGCTGAAAGTATTTAAAAAAAATATATGTTTAATAGAAAGTATGTAAAAATGTTCTCGTTTTTTTAAACAGAAAAACTCAGTGATGGATTTACATGCCCAAAAGTTGGAAAAACTGATGCTTCTGGCCTTGTAGTTGCTCACCCAAAATACCCTCATCCTTCAGATTGTCAGAGATTCTATGTTTGTCTGAATGGTGTCGAACCACGTGATTTAGGATGCCAAATTGGTGAGGTGTATAATGAAGAAACGGAACGATGTGATGCGCCAGAGAATGTTCCTGGATGTGAGGACTGGTATAAGGAAGCTGATGATAAAAAGAACTAAGTCTCAAGGGAGTCTACAAAACTTCAGCAATTCTTGTCAAATGACTGCTATACGAAAGTATGTTCTGTGACTGATAATCTACTGTCCTACCTTTTAGTTTTGTTGTTAACTATTTTAATCTTTGGATGATTTTCTATTTGTTTCATCATTTTTAATTTTGTTTTGTAAAGCAAATGACTTGAGTGTTGTTAATGTTTTGTTTAACGATGAAGTAGTGCTATAAAACATATTTTACTCCTACTCTCTCTGTCTTTACTTTGCCTATCCTATCTCTCTGTTTCTGTATGACTTAATACTTCCGCTTTGACCAATTTACTTAAGATTTTCTTATTTCTGTGGCTTTATTATAATTAATTTTCACTACTTTCTGGCTGAGTATTGTTTATGTGTTTTTTACTTCAGTAAATTTTTCTTTCTCTTCAATAAATACTAGTGTTTTTCTAGCTTTTAACTGTTCGGATTGATATACCTGAGAAAAGAAATTATATGTTATATTACACTGGAAAACAAATACTATACACTATTGCTTTACACAAAAAAAACTAATTACATTGAAATCATTTTTAAGCACCAAGTTTCTAAAATTATATTGTTCACTCTAAATGCAGTTGGAAATATCCATGAAATTAATCGCAGTTTACTTTACGATTATTATTTCCTTTTTTAACTCTTTTCACTTTGTTATTTTATTTAGCATTTTTCAAATCTAATGTAGATTTCTTATATATACAGATCAGGTTAGTACCCAATGTCCTATCCATCTTGTTCGATGTTCGACACAAAACTATTCACTAACGGGCGGATGTACGTAAAGAGTTCATATAAACATCCCAAGTCACCTTTAGTCTACTAACGACTTGTCTTTATTTAAAGTTTAAAATATCATTGTACCATGTAATTTTGTAAAATATTTTCGAAAATATGGATTATTTCATAATGAACCCTTATTCAAAACTAACTTTAGTTTTCGCGAATTTAAAAGAAATATTGGAATGCATAGGTATACGTGTTTTTTTATATAAGTATTAACTCTGTTTTTGTATTCATTAACGTAAATGAATATAAATTCAAATTAAATTCAAACTCACGAGATTTCCAGCCTAGTTCTTTACTTCAGAATTTAATTTGGTACACTAAGTATTAAATTTAGGACATTTTCAATTGGAAAGTGCATAATTTTATACAATTCCATCTAACCTAACTGTTCTGCAATTGTACTTACTTTTTCAAACTTCTCTTCAAACTTTTACTCGTATCTTTTTATATAAGAATTTAGAATTTTCATAGCAGGATTTGCACAAGAAAAATACCTTTAACACTGTAAGTAGTAAAATAGTAGTTAACATTGGTTTTGTAGATTTCTCATAAACTTCTTGTATAGTGTGTAAATATATACTTAAATATACTAAACATTTAGTAGATTGTTGTATATTTTTTATTGGTGTTTGTCTTCTTTAATACTCCGTCATGTGATCAAGATACTAAGCATCACTACATAAAACTGATTTTAACTCAGTCAATATATATATAGTGTTATTGAAATTGCAATTAGTCTTAACACACACCAAGGCTTATTAAAACATACTACTAACAAACCAGAAAAACTGTTATACAAACTGTGAACCACACGAAAGCGTAAATTATCATAATCGATACTATCTTTGAACAAAAATGAAATTTAATGAAAAAGTATCTAATCTGTACTTTCTACTACTCTCAAGGTAATAAATTCGCAGGAAACATGTAACATTAATGTTTGACTGCAATAGTTATTTAATCTTCAGTAAGTATCCACATAATCCAATAACAGGGAATTACAAGGTTTAAGTCGTTACATTGGGGTAATTAGGTAAGTCTGTGTAAATGGCTTAATATATTTGTTTGAATATTTACCTCCTTTTAAAATTTCATCAAAGCTAAATCTATTTTTAGCACAGATTTTTATTTTTTTTATTTCAAGGTAAATATATTTTTTGCAATCATTTTTGGTAATTTACAAACTCTAATTTTAATTATATTTCCATCTATCCTTCTACACTCGCTTAATATATATATATATATATATATATATATGTATCTAAATTTAAATCTTATTTCCTTTTCTAATTTTCCTCCATTTGTTCATATTTCTTTTATACGGTCTTTTAGTTTCATCTACCCTTCCTTTCTTATTTCTTTTCTTATTTCTTATTATCTTCCATACTATGATACTATTCTATCCATGAACGCTATTTCTTTTCTCTTCATCTTTGTTTTTTCGAAACTTTTACTTCTCTTTTTTCAGCTTATCATTTGATTTAGTCCTTCCTTAGCTTAGAGGTTTTTGTTACCTTTTTTTCTTTTTATATATATAATCGTTGGTTTTTCTATCTACATATGTTTTCCTCTCCTTTGGCAAATGTCTTTTTTACAGTATTTTCATTTCTGCCTTACATATATAATTTATTTAGAAGATTTTTCTAATTTAGAACCAATATATTCCCTACCAAACCAAAAAGTAATAATGCTTTATATTTCTTGCTATTTTTAAAAATCCTTTAGTTTTTGATAGGACTCGAAATTAATATTTATATAATTTCCCATCGCATATGAGATGTGTTAATCAAAACATTTCGTTCCGTTTATTGCGTTATTTAGTCTTCTTTATGGCAATTCAAGTTCATTTATTATGAAAATACATTCATTTGACAAGAATTTATTGCAAAAGTATTTTTAGAAAATCATAGATGAACGTGATCTAAGCCTTCAACGTTAACTTCTACATATTCATAGAGTCCTACTTCAGTAACAGATAAACAATAAATAATTCCTTAGGTATTCTTATTAGTTTAATAGAATTTATAGTCAAGGGTTTAGAAGACTTCTTCTTTTTCTGTTCTGTAGTTTCATTATTTTTCTTTTCTAGTTATTTTATGATATTTTATGATTATTGATCCTCAAAAAGAAGATTATTTACATTAATGTTGAAATAACTTGTACAACTTCCACTGTTTACTTGCTTTACTTTATTTTGTTTTTATTATCTTATTTTCTTCATTTTCAATCTATTTACGAATTCCATTTTTCTATTTGATTTTCATTTTTTAATGTCTATTTACTTTCTTTATTCCTATATATTTTCCATAAAAAATACATTTAACGTTCTAATAATATTTTTTTACAAATAATTAAACATT
>QYTT01085523.1:83888-97609 GCA_006980735.1 Dasypogon diadema | reverse complement strand
AAAGAAACTAACCATCTGAGTGTCGCTCGTTCCATGCTTAGAGCTGTTCTTCTGGTCGTTCCCTTTTTAGTCCACGTTTGGTTGGAAGGGAGGTAAGTAGAAAGGGCCCAACAAGGTGTAAAGCACGGTCTGTACAATGTTTTGAATGTTAATTTGGGAGGATGATGAGTAGTTCACCTCTGTTATAAGTTACAAGCTGTGTGTTTAAGTGCAGAAGAAACCGATTCACTCTGAATGCCATCGCATGTCATAAGAGTTACCTCGTAATGCCCTTTGTGCAAATGCAATTTGATGGAAGATGAGAATATCGTCCATTTTCTTGGTGTTTATCCGATTCTAGCAGATTTTCGTTTGTCAGCGTTTGGAAAAAGGTTATTGATGATAAATGATGTTATACTTAGTTTTTTTTTCTTAATTAGTGGTTCACCACCCTGCTAAGCTCACGTCACTCACTCTCCTATATTGAATTCTGTCGAAGGCACCTTCGATATCCATCAACAGTAGCCAAAGCAATGTCTCCTGTTTTCAGTTCCTTCTTTGCCACCTTCACTAGCTGATAAAAAACAGATTCTGTTGATTCCTCAGCTGGTTCATTTTTTTTTGGGGATACTCTTTCAGCGTGGTGCGCTCCACTCTCGCCATTGTTTTCAACAACCTAAAGGATTTCGCTTCAGTGTAAGCTGTAAGGTTTCCCTTCACTCTACCAGTATTATCATTGTGTACTGACCTCTTTGCTCCACTGCAGTAAGGCAGGGAATATCCGATCCAAACGTGGGAATTTGAAGGAAGCTAAGCTGCCCACGGCTTTCCTCCTTCCAAAGACACCGTACTTTCTGCCGTATCCTGGTCTAATCTCGAGGCCATGCGACTGTTAAAATCCAACTTGCCTCCTCCAATGTCTGGAGGGCAATTTTTCCCATCCTATCTGGAACAAGTCCAATTTTGGAGGCCGGGTTTTTGGTTACTATCTTCTGTATTCTACTGACTTCTGAGATAGTCTTCATGTTCGAGCACAAATCCATCCACGACACCCTATTTCGCCGCCGTTTCATCTCTCTCTCTCTTATTCTTACTCCTCATGGTGTGATTAAAGGTTCTTCTCACCCTTTTCTTCAGGCTCTCTAGCTTCTCGTTCTATCAGTTCAGACTTGAATGTTGGGGACGTAGCCAACGAGGTCTTTGGAATGCGGAATTTTGTCATCCCCTACCGCCTTCAAATCAGTTCCCTCCTATAGCCTGATCTCACTCACTACTGGGCTTCAGCCACTCCACGGTCTGAGAATGGAGCCTAAGACTTTTGGCTTAGCATCACATCTTTTGTTCTCCAGTATCGTCTTAGCTATCGCATCCCTTACAGCCTCTGATGCCTTTGATGGCATCTTTATGTGACAGCCCTGCGCGGGAGTTGAATCATTCTGGGACTCGAATCTGTTCGAATCAGCCCCTATTGACCCCACTCACTTGATGTACCCCACTCTCAGCCAACTTATTTCTTTTAGCTGTTTATATGGACATGAGGCAAAGCAATCCAATCGGTGGCGCTTACTTAAAGACTGCTTTTAGGTTTGGAAGACCGTTTTATAAGCTTCTTCAAGTTGATGCCCTTTCTTAAGAAACCATTTGTAACACTTTTTCCCGCCCCACTTATTGTTAGTTTCTTATTAGCAGACGTGTTTGGCTGTTTGCTGCTTGCCCCTTGATTCTGACGAGGTTGCTGACCGCTGCAATCACTCTGCTCTGGTAGGATCTAGAAGATCTATTTCCATATGCGGCTCTTTCACAATGTTAGGAGTCAGTTGTCCTACCTCTGTTGTTGTAATTTTTAAGGAATTTATGGGTTCCCACGAATACCACTGCAACAAAAAGGCTAAATTGTAACTGAGTGTCGCCTGGTATCCGAAGTTAGCATACCTTAGCTCTGCAGGCCTCGGCGTGTGCTGAAGATTAGGAGCCCCTCAGGTTAATAGTAAGCTGATGAGGCTTCCTGAATTTGTCAGGGCGATCCCTCAATTCTTTTCAACACACTAATATGCCCAATTGTCTATCTCTTTCAGGCTAAGGAGGCCGGAATAATGTCAAAACATTCGCCACTGCAGTCGTCACCATGGTAAGTTTTATTTGCAGGCATCATGTCCACAACCGTCAGCACCACGAACATCACTCCCCCCACCACCATTATCATCATTGTAGCCATCGTGAATTCACCTCTCAGGGGACCGGGAACAGGACAAATCTTCTCAAGGGTTTTTGTTTCATGACCCTAATAGTGGGAGTTACCTCACTGCCACCCGTTATAAGAGTTGGTAGGTTGTTTTTGGCCAATAAACAATTGTGCCGGGTATCTGACAGGGGAAGCACACTGTGTTCCTTCACAGGGGCCATTTTTACTGAAGACCAGAGGGACAGCAGCACCGAATTAGCGTTTAAGTATGCCGTGTATCGGATAAACAAGGACAAAACAGTTCTACCCAAGACCCAGCTTGTCTATGACATTGAGTATGTTCCTCGAGATGATTCTTTTCGCACCTCCAAGAAAGGTGAGTTGGTGCAACAGTGCCGCCCTCCGCCCACTCACCTTCCGAATTATTTTCAGTTTGCCGACAAATGGAATCTGGAGTCCAGGCGATTTTTGGACCATCAGATCCTCTCTTGGGTGCCCATATCCAGTCTATATGTGAGGCACTCGACATACCGCACGTCGAGGCACGCATTGACCTGGACGACAACCTGAAGGAATTCTCGATTAATTTACATCCGTCCCAGCGGCACATGAACACTGCCTACCGGGACCTAATGGTCTTCCTCAACTGGACCAAAGTGGCCATCGTCTATGAGGAGGACTACGGTACTATCTTCGCACACTATTATGCTTACTGTACTCCCTCATATCCCTAATCCGCAGGCCTCTTCAAGCAGCAGGAGCTGATGAAAGCGACGCCCGTCTCAAAAATCGAGATGTACATCAGACAGGCAACGCCCGACACATACCGTCAAATTCTGCGTGAGATCCGTCAAAAAGAGATCTATAAGCTGATTGTGGATACAGACCCAAGCAGCATCAATGCGTTCTTCCGAGCGGTAAGTGTTGGGTGGCAGGGGGGTGCAGTTTTGTGTGATCTATCCTGACAGTCTCTCCTTTCCGGGGTAACATAGATCTTGCAGCTGCAAATGAACGACTACAGGTACCACTACATGTTCACAACATTCGTAAGTTGTATGTGGGTATATCGCGTAAGCCTGTGGCACCTTTTGTATTGGAAATTGGGACGGATGGGCCTGGAAGTAAGTTATGGTAAGGGAGGGCGTATCCTGATTTCGACAGAATTACTAGCAGTTAGCAAAGGAAAGATATGACTACGGTTGGGTCGCCTGCGTGCGAGAATTAAGGACAGTTCCCACCCAGGAATCATAGTACTGCCTTCAATTCAAAGAAGGGTTCACAGAATTACCTTGTAAAACTGCCGCTCTAACTGCTCCAACTGCACGAAATCGAGGAGTTTCTCGTCAAAACCTTGTGCTAGTTCTTAACCGGATATCTCCTTCCACTTATCCTGGGTTTTCCTGAGATGCAGCTAATCTCTTGGCCGCTCTCACAATTACTATTTTGGCTTCGATCAAACGCGCGGATCGAAGTGAAAAGCGCCTGAAACTTACGAACCGTCGCACACCCTCGAATTTCGCGGATTTAAGATTAAACTGTCCTAACTGAAAAAAATAGAAACGTGTCAAACATCACCGTCACGCTCTTTAGAAACAAATTCGCGGAGGGGCTGAGACTCTCAAAAGGTATGATGTTCTCTTCTTATCGCTTATCTGCCGTCCCATTCAGTCCATTACAAAAGTTGCCACACCTGCGATCGTAACCGAAAAACACTGACGATGTGCCAGGAACCGATCCTCGTTTTTCTAGGACATCGAGACCTTCGATCTAGAGGACTTCATGTACAACAGTGTCAACATCACCGCCTTCCGCCTGGTGGATGTCGAAAGCCAGAAGTATTCAGAAATCATGGAGCAGATGCGGAAGTTTCAGCACAGTGGGCGAGACATCCTTAACGGGAGCAGAATAATCCAGGTTAGATGTAGATCCTCAATGATTGCACGCTTTTCTCTATAACTCACGATGTAATCTTCATTCGGCAGACGGAACCTGCACTCATCTTTGACTCTGTGTACGCCTTCGCGGCAGGACTCGCGGCTCTAGATCGAGGCCACACCCTTACCCCTAAGAATCTGTCGTGCGATATGGAGGAACCTTGGCAAGATGGCCTCTCCCTCTATAATTATATCAACACGGTAAATCCCCATTCCCAATGTACTATTGCAATCTATCTCTCTCTCTCTCTCTCTTTCCTTCTTTTACACGATAAAGGCGAGCATCCAAGGACTCACGGGTCGAGTGGAGTTCAGTGAGGGACGACGCAGTAATTTCAAAATTGATCTACTTAAATTGAAGAAGGAGCACATCGAGAAGGTGGGCTATTGGAGCCCCAGGGAGGGCATCAACGTCACCGACCCGACTGCCTTTTATGACACCAACGCCACCAACATCACACTTATCGTTATGACCCGGGAGGTGAGTAGTCGTACGGCGCACTATACTCATTGCCACTAGGCAGATCCGTCACGCAAATTCTAGGAGAAGCCGTATGTCATGGTCAAGACGGACAAGAACTTGACGGGGAACGCCAGGTATGAGGGCTTCTGCATTGACCTGCTTAAGGGCATTGCGGCCCAGGTAGGCTTCCAGTATCAGATCCGGTTAGTGCCAGACCGAATGTACGGCGTCTTCGACCCTGAGACGAAGCGATGGAACGGGATTGTCAGGGAGCTGATGGAACGGGTAAGTCCTTGTCAGCATATGCATCTCAGCCATTCGAGACTGCGTGCCTCTCTTTTTCTCTTTGTCCTTGCGAAGCGTGCGGATCTGGCGGTCGCCTCCATGACTATTAACTACGCCAGGGAAAGCGTCATTGACTTCACGAAGCCATTCATGAACCTCGGCATTGGGATTCTGTTCAAGGTAAGAGGGGGCAACGCTCCCTATTTCAGGAAGTGTATATGTGAGCATGCTTCCCTTGTATATGTAAATCATAGTTGGCCTCGCTGTCCATCTCCATCCTTCTTGCACTCGTAGAATTCGCGCTTTTGCACAATATCACATCCCCGCACCCTTCCGCGACAAACTGTTCCCTTTTGAGGGGAACTCCACAAATTAGGGCAAGGAGGGTTTTAGTGCATGTGTGTACATGTGTGTGTGTGTGTGTGTGTGAGTTCAAGCCCTCTCATGTTACTCGCACGTGACTTAACTAGTGTCTCGCTCTCGCCCAGCGCAGTGTCTACCACTACCACTCCCCTCTTTTTTCTCTCTGTCATACATAAATTCTTATTCCTCCCAACGACCAGGTGCCGACAAGCCAACCGACGCGCCTCTTCTCCTTTATGAATCCGCTGGCGGTGGAGATCTGGCTGTACGTGCTCGCCGCGTATCTGCTCGTGTCGTTTACGCTATTCGTGATGGCTCGCTTCTCACCCTATGAGTGGAACAATCCGCATCCGTGCCTACCCGAGTCTGACGTCGTGGAGAATCAGTTTTCCGTGTCGAACAGTTTCTGGTTCATTACGGGGACATTCTTGCGCCAAGGATCCGGACTCAACCCGAAGGTTTTTATGCATTTTTCGCAATTTTTCTTTAGTTTAGTTTTGCAATGGATGGGAGCCAGATCACCTTGGGGCGTTCCAAACTCAGTGTTCCAAGAATCGAAGCACCTCACTCCGACACACGGCACGGTTATGCCATCAACTTTCTCCCATCACTTCATGCACCCGAAACAAACGCTCCCCGCATAAGCTAGAAGCCCCCCTCCCTCTCCCGACCCCGTAGTCGTTGTTGCGGCACTTTCACGAAAGGAGGACTCGTAAATCCCAACCTGGCGCTGGTAGTTCACTCCGGCTAGAATCAGTACACGCGAAGTGCACACAATGCGCACCCCCAGTAACACTGTCTCCTCCGCAGAAATCTGAACGGGTCCAGAATCGCTTCTTCTCCTTCATGAATCCGCTGGCTGTCGAAATCTGGTTCTACATCGCGTTCGCCTATATCCTCGTGTCATTGACGATCTGGATAGTGGCCCGGTTCTCGCCTTTCGAGTGGCAGCTAGCGAAGCCTGCCTGCAGCATGGCGTGCGAGCATCTCACCCGGGAACGCAACCGTCTCCTAAAGAAGCAGAACGAGCAACTGTGCAAGCACGGGCTGTACTACCCTCCTTCTGTGCCGTTGAAGATGAGGAGTGGTTCCTGCGCCATCGCCGCTGCTGACAGGGACAGCTACCACCAGAAGCAATTGAAAGTGGACCACTGTGCGAGTGATGCAGCTCTGATCGGGGAAGGGGAACTGGTGGCACCCGATGTAGGTAACTACTTGGACCTGAACGGACCTGATGACGACATGGACGATGTCTGCTGGAAGGCCGATCGCATAATCCTCGAGCAGTCGGACCACGACCACAACCATGAGCATCAAAATAGTCCCGACTGTGATTCTGACCAGGATATGGAGCTAACCAGCATCGTCAACGAGTTCACGCTTAGGAACAGCTTCTGGTTCGCGATCGGAACTCTCATGCAGCAGGGCTCCGACTTGTACCCCAAGGTGGTTTGGGCTCTTGTGATTTCCGCTTTTTCCGTTTTTCTGTTTTCCGATTCTGTAGATCGATTGCAGCTCGTCTAATTTTTTTAGCTTTTATATCTCCCGCTGGAAGGGGTTTTCTTTCATTTTATTCCTAGCAGAGTCTCAGTCGATTTCTGTCTTATTCTCGCATGTGCCAGGCAACATCCACCCGTATTGTCGGCGGGATCTGGTGGTTCTTCACGCTCATCATAATCTCGTCGTACACGGCCAATTTGGCGGCGTTCCTGACAGTCGAGCGGATGATCACTCCCATTGAGAGTGCGGCGGACCTTGCCGAACAGACGGACATTTCTTACGGAACTTTGGAGGGGGGCTCAACTATGACGTTTTTCAGGGTACACTCCAGGTTAAGTAAGATGCCAATATGACTTTAAAACTAGATTTTTCCAGGACTCGAAAATCGGCATCTATCAGAAAATGTGGCGGTTTATGGAGAGCAAGAAGCCGTCGGTGTTCGTGAAGACCTACGAGGAGGGTATCAGCCGTGTCCTTGAGGGAAACTACGCATTCCTCATGGAGTCCACGATGCTGGACTATGCCGTCCAGCGAGACTGTAATCTCACCCAAATTGGCGGCCTACTCGATTCCAAGGGATATGGGATTGCCACCCCTAAAGGCTCCCCCTGGAGAGATATAATCTCGCTGGCGATCTTGGAACTCCAGGAGAAGGGCATCATACAGATCCTCTACGACAAATGGTGGAAAAACACAGGGGACGTGTGCAACCGGGACGACAAGAGCAAGGAGTCGAAGGCCAATGCGCTGGGTGTTGAGAACATCGGTAAGTATGCCCCAGTAGGGAGGAATACGAAATCTCCGAGCCTGAGAAGATCCTCCAATGTGACGAAATTCTTAAATGCAAGATCCTCAAGGCTTTGAGGATTTTTTATTCGATTTTTGCTTGGAGATACGCATTCAACTCTAGCGCCACTAATCCAGATCCACTACAATGTTATCCTTGGAACGCAGGTGGTGTTTTTGTTGTCCTCCTATGCGGATTAGCATTGGCCGTTGTCGTCGCCATCCTGGAATTCTGCTGGAACTCGAAAAAGAATGCACAGACAGAAAGGCAATCCCTCTGCTCTGAGATGGCTGAGGAGTTGCGCTTCGCCATGCATTGCCATGCATCCAAACAGCGCCCAGCGTTGAAAAGGAATTGCGCCAAATGCAGCCCAGGAACGACCTATGTGCCCGGCGGCATTGGGATGGCTCACCTGAACGGGGTCCACTACAATTTCTTCAATTAAAAAGCCGTGTTCTCGGCATCGGCGACAGAAAGAAAAAGAGAATTTTATAAGAATTTTCCTTTGCCTTGGACTTTCCTCGTGATAAAAATTTTTTCTGTTGAACACAATTCAGTTTGTTTTTGTGGACCTACAGATTCCGAATGCCTGTCCGCTAGCCACCATTAAAAAGCCACCCGAACAAGCATGTGCAAGTCCCTCCTATGCTCTCCCGTCATCTCCCCAGCAGGAAAAAATACCAAGTATTATTACATGTTTTTATTTCTAATCAAATGCGTGAGAATACAGTAAAAGAAAAACAACGGAAAATTAAGTAAGAACAGTTCAGGTAACATTGCAGAGAGCGTCCGTCAGTTTACAACAATCTGAGTGCGTGCAAAATTGGCGAAGTCGGCCCGCAGAAATCTCCACATGAACACTCTACAGCGATCGTCCCGATATCCACAGGTGTGGTGTCCCTTCAGGAGGATGTGCCCAAATAGCTGGGCTGGAAAAGGAACACGTCAAAAGAAACTGAGAGGACAACGACGACCAACACCGCCTTACCCACTTCATTCAAATTGAAGATATTTTGTTCGATTCCGTCCCTCAAGAACATGCACAGATGCAAGAACACATTCTTCCTGGGTGTCGTCAACTGGTGCAAGATGGGCAGACACTGGTCAAACGTTTCAGTCTTTAGTAAAACATCGGCGAAGGGGTGTAGAAGTGGTTCTGCCGGTGATTCTAGAAGCATCAGTAGTGCTTCGGCAGCGGTATGTGGTGTCCCAGCTAAAAAATAAAAATTCCCGTGAGAAATGCTTACATTGAGACTCAGCAGACGAGTCAAATCTACGGAATTCCTCGGTAGACCAGGTGTCTAGCCAGCTGCAGATCTCGTTGATGTTCGGATTGCGGCCGTACCGCCTGTCTAGTGGGAACAGCCCATGAACACCTTTCCCACTGTTGTAGAGGTAGTCAATTAAGAGGAACACCTCCCGGGGCATAGTCACCTTGTGGACGATTTCATCTTCGCGCCTCTCCTTCGTTCCAGAAAAAGCGTAATATAAACAGTCAGAGTGAACCTAACAAGCAGTTGAGGCAACTTACGATCTCAGCCAGCTCGGAAAACGTGTACTCGCTAATGGGCCTGTCCGTCCGACACAAAGTATCCACGGAGAAGCCGAAGCAACTGGGACGATACTCCCCCATGATCGTGATAAATATGTCGCGGCCGTCCTCAACATGTAGGACCAAGATGTCTAGGGGGATCTTCCCTTGGTGGCCGCGCTGCTTTTGGTGCAACTGGCTAACAGAACGGGAATCAACAAGCAGCTTTATCCTGATACTGAGGCTCGTCCCTGTGGGCAGAGGCAAAGGAAGAATTCAGAAGAAGAGCAAAGGACTGGACGTAGTTACCGGTGATTAAGTCGCCTTTATTCGGCTCCACTTGTAGCCAATCCTCGCAGATACGCACGTCCGCTCCATTCTTCGGCTTAAAGGAGAACCTTACGGGGAGGTGACAATTGTTGGCGACCGTGAAGTCGCGGAACATGCTCTCGTTAAAGGTGATCACATCGAAGTCGATGTCCGTCTTCTCCACAGTGATCTGGGGCTGGTTGTCGTTCTCATATTTATCCACACGTTTCAGCACTTCCTCATGCACCCGCTTATACTTTTTCTCGTCTTTCGTCTTGATCTGCGTAAAGGCGTAAACAATGTAATTATGGTAGAAGCTTGCTCCGAACTAGAACTTCAACCTACCCCCGTGAGGAAAACTGAGTACACAGGCTTGTGGTCGCTCAGACGGATCTCCATCACACTGTCGTAGCTCAGTTGCTCGATGCGCTCCCCCTTCCAAAGGATACGGTCGCACCACGCTGGGGCGCGGCATTTTTCACTGCTGTCCCAGTTGTCCGTTCCGGGGTCGTATTTGTAGGTGGGTCGGAACCGCACCTCCCCCTCCAAAAAGCCATCGAACACGTTTCGTGCCAGCATCTGGCGGCGTAGTTGGTCATACCTCAGCAGCTGGGCGTAGTTGTCGTAGTCAAGCACCATTCCAGGGTTCTCGGTGATGCGGTAGTTCAAGTCTCCGATCCAGAATATGTGACTGCGAACAGAAAACTAAAATCAACCTCATATTTCTGAAGACAGCAACTTGTAGAGGCCCTACTCGTGAGAGTCAATGGTGCGCCTGGAGAACGGCTCCTCAAACACCATTCGCTTCATAATTTCGGCGAAATCCTCGTTCCGCCTTTCCACCTCGCTAACATGAGCCGCCAGGTGAGAATTTACAAAACAAATGTCGGCTTCGTTCAGTGTCATACTGACGGCGACACCACCCTTATTACCCATAAAGTTGAGGGCGCCCGTACCCACGGTTTGCATCCAATAGCGGGTCACGTTGGGCCGCAGCTCCTTGCGCACCACAATCGTCAGCATCATGCCGACCAAACGGACCGAAACGAGCTCCTCGTAAGCCGCCCCCGGATGCAAGCTGTCCATAATTTTGCGTCTGAGAGAAAGATAAATGGGGCAATTAAATAGTTCTGGTTTTGTCCATGCACTCAACGCATCTCTTACATCCAAACTGGATCTGGACGACTCTCGCTAAACGTGATCGCCTTTGGTGACAAGTCCAGCTCTTGCAAAGCAACGGCGTATATGTCAGGCGGCTCGTCCGAAGCTGTCAGCCATGCTCTCAACGAAAAGTCACCGCAAGGCTGGCCGTTGATGTTCCAAGTGGCGCAGTACACTCTGCAAAAGCATCAGAATTCCTAACACAAGAAGCAAAAACAAGTCAACGTCGCATACCGGTATTTCTTATACACAATATACTCGTGTTCGTGCTTTTTCAATTCATCCTGAAACTTGGACTCGCCCCGCTTTAAAGGCTTGGTACCGTCGGCGATGAGTCTGTCGATGGCCGTGAAGTCCTCCCGCTTGTACGAATTGAGCCACGAGAAGCTGATGGAACTGGCTCCGGCTGGAGCATTACCTGTAGCCAGCTCGACTTTCTTGCACTTATAGTTCATCAGAGCAGACGTCACCTGAGTCTGGAATGCACCAAAATCGTTCAAGCTAGTCGAACTGTAGGGGTAATAGTAAAATACAGAACGCCCACATGATGACACCACATCGAACTGCAGCTTTGAAATCTTCCCTTTGCAGTCTGGAAAAGCAGCACCCCCGTTAACAAAAAAAAAAACTTTAAAAGCGGCCTAGAACTGCCTCACCTGTCACGAGTTCGAAGTCATCGTTCATTGGGAAGATATTGTCAATGGTTAGGTCCGAAAAGCTGTTAGGAGGTAGGCAAGTCACGGCGAACGAGAAGATGGCGTATGTGCCCGTTGAAGTCACCAGCGCCAGGAGGCGGCTGGGCGCTTCGCTTCCGATTATCTGATAAGCCTCGAACAGCTGCAATACGGCCCAAATGCTTCATTGATTCGACTATGCATCATAAAGTCAATAGGACGGTGCCGTTCAGTGCTGCGCATTGCTTGCAACGCAGCTCTGCCGCCCGGAAACTTACCGCCAGCACAGATTCTCCGCTTCGAAACTTCTCCTGGACTATCTCTAACGTGGAATCAGCTGCGCTGCGCTCCATTACAACATACCTTTGATTTTGTGGGGCATTCATAGCCTCTTCCCTGTCTTCCTGTTTTCGCACTTACAATTATCCACCTAAGGATGAAATCATAACCAGAAAATCCGGACACAGTGCTGAAAAACGCGTCCCGTTCGAAATGCTAATTAGATTATGCTTTCAAACAACAGAACTGAAAAACATAATCAACTCTGCTCGCATGACAGCCACAACTTCTTTCCCAAAACTCTGTTCGGCGAATGAACAGAAGAGAACCTGGTCTCACTTTTTCTACTCCCAAGCGTTTATTGAACATTCAGAACTTACTCAGGTGCGATAATATAGGTCTGTTTAATGAGGCCAACCGGATTTTTCCAGGAGACCTCGGTCCACTTTCTGTGTTCAATAACGCTTCGAATTGGACCGAAGTGGACCGAAGTTTCCCAGGCATGTGTTCATTGACGGCTGCCACATTTAGTCTCGGTCAACTTTTCTTGCCCAAGCTCTAGACTTAAGGCAAACTCAGGAGAAGTGTCATTCGTGGAAGTGACAGCCCAAGTTGTCCAGACGAGCTTGGCCGGCTTTGACAGTTTTCCTGAGATTGAACGAAGTTTTCTCGGTTAATCTGGAGCAGTGTCTCATTAAACAGACCTTATGAAATACCTGATCTTGAGAAAATGAGTACAGCCATACGCCCATTTTTGGAGAGACTTTGATAGCCGGTGACAGTTCCAGATTTTGTGTTCATTATAAAATTTGTGGTTTTTAACCCTGAAATAAAATGAATATGACACAACTTTGTCGTCGACATTTGTCGTAGTAAAATTTGTCGAAAATGGAATACAGTGAAAGCGACATTGTCGTTGTCATTTATAACAGCTGAAGGCAAGTACAAAAATATGGAAAATATTGTGCGACGGGAATTTATTTTAATGTTAAAAGTGAATTTATTTGCTTTTAAAGCTTTCTAGAGCATTACCACTACATAAAATTAATTTTCTTTGCTACTTTTCTTCTTTATCTCAGACAAATGTCGCATGCGACAACGACAAAATCCGATTTTTGGCCAAACTTTTGTAGCCGACTTTGTCGTGTCGTCGCATTTGTTATGACCTATGTCGTCACATATATATTTGAAATAAGTCTAGCGGTTTAAAAACCAGATATTAGAAATGAAATGTTTTGAAGAAAACCCCATTTCAAAGTTAAGAAAAGAAGTACATATTCGTGTTTATACAGTAAGATTTTAAGCCATAAATGAGCCGTTTATTTTAAAAGTGGCACATGTCAACTTTGACAACCCCATGAAAAATATATTTCAAATTACTCAAATTACACTTCTATGTCGATTTTTACTAAAATTGGAAAAAGTGACTTATGCCACTTCCAAAATAGACGGCTCAAATATTGAATGGATGCATCGCATTCACTGTAATAGCACAGTCCGCGGCGCTTACACCACTTTGGTTGTCAAAAGCATGCAACGCTTTCATTGCAACCACCTTTATAGCATAGACAGACCGCTTGGTTACATAAGAATCTTCTTGGTTTCGATCAAAACGAAGAAAATGTGCTTGGTTTGTTCTTAGTTCCCCATACATTGGTTTGGTTTAAAACTAAGCAAAGTTTTCTTAGTTTTGGCCGAAACCAAGAATTTTCCATAAACCCGCTGTCAAACTTTCCAGTGAACTTGCAGCTAACTTCGCAGCATTTCCACATTTTCCAAGATCATATGTTTTTGTTTTGAGACAGGTTATGGGGAACAGTTCGGTGTAAAATTCCGTTTAAAGTGAGTATTTACGATAATGACACAAAAACAAATTAAGAAGAAGGTTTTGTGGCCGAGGGAAGCCGAACAATTAGTGGTTTCTTTATGGCAGGACAGATACGAGGACTTGCGAAAGGTCAGAAAGAATGGCCATATTTATGCGGAGATGGCGAAGGAAATGAAAATCAGTGGATTTCACTATTCCGGTGGTGAAATCCAAACGAAAATCAACAATCTTTTGAAGAAATTTAGGTGAGTTTAGTGGTGCAACTTCGATGTAAAATGAAAATGTTTGAATTTGATTTTTCCACAGATCAGAGAAGAAAAGACAAACCACAGGATCCTCACCGGCTGAATGGGAATATTTTAAACAGATCTCTGAGACACTGAAAGTATCTCGATCTATAAATTTCACCGACTACGTGGAGGAGTCTATGGAACTAGAAATAGAAT
>QYTT01085523.1:38451-82834 GCA_006980735.1 Dasypogon diadema | reverse complement strand
AACAAACAGCTGTCAAATCTAACTATCTCATCCGGTGTGTCTCACTTTGGTCAGATTATTGGAAGTTCCAGGATGAAATAATTAGAAAATCCGGTCTGTCTATGCTATTAGGAGTTAAAAGTAAAACAACAATTGCCAGGGGAAAATATCAATCTAGCGTTGACTGTTGACGCTTTTCCTGCGTCCTCACACCAATAAGAGAAAATCTTCATTACCGACACGTACTTTATACAGCAGTTCAAGTCCGTTTCGTTTCTAAGCTGCGGTCGACTCGATGTGAATTCAGGTTATGTTAGCTGTTCTGTCAAGAATGAAGACGAAGTCGAATTAGAACGAGCATGCTTAGTGCTCAACTCGATGATGACTGGACTGACGCGAAATGTAAACTATACACACAACAAAACCACACCCTGTTTTGATGGTTTAAAAAATTTTTGGGAATGGAACGAAGCATCTCACTTATGTATGAAGTATAGGAAACAAAATTGGCTTGTATATTGAATTTCTTCTCTCTCTAGTTTTAAGTGAACTGGGAAATGCATATATCCATACTGGCTGCTACCTGCTACTGATTATGTGTATTGAAGCAATTACAAACCGAAAACTTTAACTGTCGTAAAATTTAACCATACCGGTTCAGTTTTCCATTTCATTCCAGTCGCCATGACAGTTATGCTTTTTGCATAAAAAATTGGAATGACGTCGATGGAGGACTTCTGTATTGTAGAAAGTGTGTGTGCTTGAGCCGCATTCGATTTGTTCCGAGGGGAGGTTTTTTTTTGCGTTCGAATTAATTGCGGAAATACTTTTTAAATATACCAGAAAATCGTAATTAAAACATAATAAATAGTCATAGTGTAGGGTGGGAGTGAAATTAATTCGATTCTCGTGGATTTTTCTAAATGAATTTATAAAGTTTTTTATTTATATAGTTCGCTTTTTTCCTCAAGGTAAGCTGTGCGGAAAGTAAATTGGCGAAAACAGTTTTAGATTCTAAATTTCCAGTGAAATAAAAAAAAACATTCTTGGACGATATGCGATTTATTTATAGCCGAAGTAAAGCATTAATAGATTTTGTGCACTTTTTTTCTCAGCGAAGAGGAAGTGCGTGTGTTAAGGCATATTAGTTTTTATAAAATGTACTAAAGCTGTGGTATTTTCAAAATTCTTTGTGCTGGGAAAAATCGCTGCACTTTCTCAGTTTTTATATATATGACCTAGTGGATCAGAAAAAGAGAGAGGTAGAGATAACTCTTCCGAATTTTCTCTATACGCAGAGGATACATTAGGTCTGTTTAATGAGCCATGTCCGGATTTCTCCGGGCAACTCTGTACAACTAAGTAATTTTCCATACAATTTGACAGTCCTATGGCATTATTGAACACAAAAAGTTGTCGGAAGTGGTCGGGGAAAATTCGTGCAGCCTCATTAAACAAACTCATTGCAATACGAAGTATGAATAATTACCAAATGACGATTGTGACTTTTATAGTCAAAAACCTACTTGCTAATTGTGAATTTGATTGATAAAAGCGATTTCTTTATGCGTACGATCTGCACCTTTAGAATTCGTATAAGGCTCTTAATGTATGCATGGAGTTTGCCTTGCATTGCATTAATAAGGTCTAGCTCTACCCTTTTGATAATTATTCATTCTTCGCCTGAAAGCTTTACGAACATATCAGTAAAACATAGGAACATTTGGAATTGGTGATGTCGTACTGTCATTTTGGGTTCGACAAGTCTGTAAATAATTCTAATTTTTTGTCCCTTAAGTTATTTAACGCGAGTTCTTATTGTTTACAGGGAACAACAGCAACGCTCCGTTCAATAGAAAAACACGTGTTATTCACGAAATTGCGGTAAACAGAACCCTCGAAAACAAATTAAATGTAAAAAAGTGTCATCGTAATTAAGTGCTGCAGTGGACGAAAAACCAAATATCAAATATCCTAAGTTAAAAAGGAAAGTGCAACATCTTACATTTGCTAACTTTTGACAGAGTTGTTCTTATGAAACGTTGATTTTGTGTCGTGTTATTGTGCTTTTCGGTGTCGCGTTGTGTCACATTAAAGTGCAATCATTTTATTTTTCTTCGAGAAAAGGATTCAGTTTCATTTGTGAAGTGCCGTTTTTTTTTTTTAATTAAAGCTAGTCCTCATGTTTAGTGTAATTTCTTATTTCAAGTAAAATAAAAATTACCCAAGTGCGCGTGTGTGTGTGTGTGGTTACATAGAGGTGCTTTCTTCTGGGAATTTAGTTGGTTCCTTTTCTGTATTTTAAATTGTGTGGATAACGAATTTTTCACCCAATAAAGGAACTTCAAGAAAATACAGGTAAGTTCCACTGATGTCTTTTGGAATAATCCGAGTAATTTTTAATGGGAAGGGCCCGTTATCGCATAAAACTTTAGTTTTGTAATTAAGCGGGTCTTCTAAAGAAACTTCTAAAGAAACGTAACCACAAATTAACCGGTAGTCGGTTTCTAACGGGTTTTAATGTATCTGCTGTTGTCTATAAAAACAATTTCACTTATTTTTGCGTCGCAGTATGCACATGAGGATAACATTTCATCTTCAGTAGCCAAATTGCAACCCCAACAATTGAAGGTGACCGATGAAAGTCAATTATCGCCTTATGCAGCGGGCTTTATCAGTATTTCATTCACACCAGTCCCCTCCTCATCCCTCCTTCCTCCTCCCTCTTTCCAATTCTAGTGAATTCTATTTAAGGTCTTTGTATAACAAATACCTTAATAAGTTTGGTCTACCGTTTGCAACACCTTGAAGACGTCATCATTAGCGTATAAAAATTACTAGTTTCGTACTCAGGATCAAAAGTTATGTCGATTGTTGCATGTCCGTCTATCCGTCTGTCCGTCTGTCAAGACGATTACGGGAGAACGGAGTAACGTAGAAGGCTGAAATTTTGTATCTGAATTTGTTATTTTATTTGTGAGGTTGAGTCTGTAGATCAAGAGAACAACCAATCCCCCTTTACTCCACAAACAGTAACTCCATTATTATAACTTGTGTAATGAATGAGAACAGTTATCTACAATAAAATTTTGCCGCTCGTAAATGCAAAAGTTTGTTTGTTTATGTTTTAATTCATAAATTTTAGAATAATTAATGTCTGTAGGACGTATAAATGATCGATATTTTGGTCAGGGGATTAAAAAAATTAGTTTTCCCTCTTTTGTTTGCCACCTAGCCGAGCATCTATTTGTCTCCGCGTATCGTTTGTTTAGGTGTCCACTCCGTTCGGCATTCTTAAGACTTCCTCTACTGCCATCTACTCCCATAGTGTACTGAGGAAAGCCATTTGTGATCATCAGAACTCTGTAGAAAATATGAAGGACTCAATATGAGCCACATATTTTTACTATGCTATGCAACTACTGTTGAAAACTCGCAATATCTTTTTTGATCTGCTCTGAGAGCAGAGAATCATCGTCACAGCCATAAAACCGATCATTGTGATTATACTAGGTCCAGGATCTTCAATCCGTTCGGATTGAGAACGTCATAAAAACCTGGAAGAAGCTCTTGAGGAAATCCGGAATGGAATAAGATCGAAGCTTCGACCCAAATTTCCAAAGGTCGTATAAACACTTTATGAAAGGATTTAAATTCAAAGCTTTTCCGAAAATGACAAATGTCATTTAATCTGTAATGCATTCAACTGATGAACCTAAATACAATAAACCTCGATTACTCGGGTCTCGATTATCCGGAAACTACATTAACCGGAATTATCTCAAAATTTCTCTTTCCCCCGATTATCCGAGCCCCTATGCGGTAACAGTACAGTTATTTCATACAAATATAAATGAAGAAAGGCGATTTAAGGGAACTCCGATATCGGGATCCTTAATAATTCCAAAAACACAACATTTTCAGCAGAGATGAAAATAATTCATTTTTGTGTTCGTTCTATTAATCGGGATTTTTGGTTATCCGTGAAGACCCTGGTTCCGAGCGTCCCGGATAATCGAAGTCCTACTGTAATTAAGAAATATTCAAGCTACTGCATTTAATTGTTGTGAGGCTTATGTGTACTATTTTCCAAACAAAACTAAAAATCGCCAACCAATGCCAAAATGTCGCAGTCTCGGGAAGATTCGGATTAGAAATTTGGATTGAATAGAGTCTATGAAGATTTTAGCAGAAAGGATCGGCCTAAGAGATGACTGGGTGTTACAATGAAAATAACAACGAAAGTTTTAGTGCACTCGTATGGCAAATGGCCGTAAAATTAACGAGTTATTTGAGAGCACTTGTTGAAACATTTTTTAAACCATTTTAAGGATAAAACACTTGTTTAACTATTAGTTTTTCTACTTTTATCGACAACGACGTGTTTCGCCATTCGTCCATTTACATTTCCAGAAAGTATACAGGCGATTCAGAAAGTTCAGTTCAGATGGCTTCAGAAGAGAAAAAAAGCTGAGCCTTTTATAATTAATTCAATTAGTTGAAGAGTTAAAATGCAAATTGCATACACCTATTCAGCATTTATAATTCAGCGGCTAAAATAAAACTTGCAAGAAATGTTTTAAATACAATTCTACCTTTTTTAGTATTTCTAAAAGAGCATATTACCTCTCTCAAGTTTCATATGATTTAATGGATGTCATTCAAGGTGCTCTTAAAACTTTTCTATTCTCCAATTGACCATAAAAGTTTCGTTGTTAATTTCTTGTATGTACTATGCACTTAGCTACCTCTACTTGTTGTTCGCCCTCTGTGTATTTTTTGAAATGGTACTTATTCCAATTCGACCAACTTAAAACTGAAACGTCCAACGAAAGTGTGAATGAAACAACGACGACAATGGAATGGAAACAGACAAGATGTGAAGTACAAAAATTCGAATCAAGATGGCCGCATCGGGTTTTTCGTGAAGATTGCAGTGATATTCACATTTAATTTGTGCATATATGAATTTGAACAGTTGAAACAATTTTAAGAGTGATTACTAAGGAAGCCTACGTGTACAGTTAAGTCATAAGTATTTACCCAGTCGTCTAATTCGTAACAGATTCCCATAGTTTAGCGAAGTTAATAGTATCTACCTGGCGCCCATTGAAATTTATATGTAATTTTATATTTTTTTGTTACTTTACTAGTGCTCTCAAAGTACCTCTAAAATATATCGCGGTTGAGTGCAATAGAAGGCGAAAATGTGTTTCGTTGCCGGATGGCGATAAAAACGGGCTGTGGCTTTTGTACGTCTAGAGAAATCCAATCTTAACAGTTTTTTTTTCGAATAAACTGAATGAGGATTGTATTTGCGGTTCTCCTGTGAAGTCGTATATATTGTTATGTGGGCTTTAAAATATGAATGAAATCCATAAAGACAAACAAGTAGAATGCTAAAATTTGTCCCCAATATTGTTCAGTTATGGAGCTAGATAAAATTTGTATACACTGTCTGTCCATTTATTCTGTGATTGAGAGTTGGCTGGGTGGCATTTATTCTCCACCTCTTGAGAGTGAGTGATGGAGGTAATCAAACATCTGCAACATCGGTTCTAATGAATTTTCATTGCCGAGGATAACTCTGCTCTAATTTCCTTAGGTGTGGTGTTCGTAAGTAAAGGTCACCGCCCTTTTCTTGACCTGAAAACCCTCCTTATGTGGGCATCTTCCGTTGATTTGACCTATACACCACGATCGTACTTATGTTTTGAGATTCTACAATAGTTCCGCACTGCCTTCGGGGTTGAGGGAGAATCAACTAACTACGTTCGTGGATTGTGTCCTGTTGATTCGTCAAGCCTTTTTTTTTAAGGTGTTGCTTAAGCTCAGGTCACGCCTATAGGAGGGGTGTTTTTGGGTAAGAGGACGTTAGGAATTATAACCTCACAAATGCTGCAAGTAATCCATAGTCATTAACTTGAAATTCTACCGTGCAATATCCCAGTTGTTTTCGCAAGAACAATTCTTGTCAATAGAATTGCCTCAATCACTGGTACCCAAATAAATCATCGGGACCGCTGCAGGAATCGAACTCGCACCCACAGAGTAGAAAGTTTGCAGAGTTTTACCGAAACTAGCTCGGCTAATAGCGTGGGTTATGTTAAAATAAGAAACTTTTTTAAGAAGTTTTTAGACTCTCACGAGCTTATACAAAAATGTTGTTCTGTCTTTCCACAGATAAAAATGAATGAACTGGATAGTCTTCGACAAGAGGCAGAATCACTCAAAAATGCTATTCGGGTAAGTAATTTTCTCCTATTTTCTCTTTCCTCCCATTTTGTTGGTCTCTCTCTTTCTCTCCTTCCACTTCACGTAATCACGTAATTTATATTGAATTGATTCTTTCACGATAAATTTATATATCTGGCAACTCTTCTCTGATGGGTGACCCATTCATCATGACAGGATGCCCGAAAAGCAGCATGTGACACAAGCTTGGTACAGGCAACTAGTAATTTGGAACCGATTGGCCGCATACAGATGCGGACGAGACGGACACTGCGCGGTCATTTAGCAAAAATATATGCAATGCATTGGGGCAATGATTCCAGAAATTTAGTGTCTGCTTCACAGGACGGCAAATTGATTGTCTGGGATTCACATACAACTAATAAAGTAAGACAGACGGCCGATAGAAATTTTTCTTTCTAGCGGGCGTCCTTCGCGTTTAGATGTTCTCTCCATATTTTTTGTTTACAGGTTCATGCTATACCTTTGCGTTCGTCATGGGTTATGACTTGTGCATACGCTCCATCTGGTAGTTATGTTGCATGCGGTGGATTAGACAACATTTGCTCGATTTACAGTCTTAAGACGAGGGAGGGTAATGTGCGTGTATCACGTGAATTACCTGGACACACAGGTTACTTGTCGTGCTGTCGATTTTTGGATGACAATCAGGTAAGGGATTTTCATCTCTCCGCTCTCTCCCTCTCTTCCCTCTCTCATTCTAACGCCCACGCTATTCGTTCATTAGGTCTGTATGGTTGAAAAAACGAAAAATTTCCTTTGGTGGTAGGGATTTTAAACATACGCTTTTCTGACTGTTTCCAGCAGCATTTTGCATGCCTTACGGCCTTGTTATTTCATTACTCTAGATACAATTTAAATATAATTATTTCCATACCTCTCAGAATGTAACCAAAACACATCACATAACCTCTTTTATATCAGATGATAGCTGCCATTTTCTGCCAGATTCCACTCATCCTTAAAAGCAAGATCAGAAAACTTGCAAATATGGCAGGAGGGGAAACTGATAGCTTCCGCCAGAAAATTTCAAACATATGGATTTTGGATGAAAGCTGGCTGCTTTGAGCAGCCAGATTTTTCAAACATACAGACCTATTTACTCATGCCCTTCCGGACTCTTATTAATTTTCTCCCTTTGTGCGTTACTTGAACAGATAGTAACTAGTTCTGGTGATATGTCGTGCGGCCTCTGGGATATCGAGACAGGTCAGCAAGTAACGTCTTTTATGGGACATACTGGTGATGTCATGGCACTTTCACTGGCGCCACAATGTAGGACTTTTGTATCTGGGGCATGTGACGCATCCGCCAAATTGTGGGATATTCGTGACGGTGTCTGCAAACAAACATTTCCAGGACATGAAAGTGATATTAACGCTGTTACAGTAAGTTTTGCTTTGCGTTTCTTGTTTGAAGAATTTACTTATGATCATTTCCTCTTCTTGTTGTTCTTTTGGTGCATTTGAATCGCTCGTATCTCGTTTTTACCGGACTGTCTCCGTGTGTAGTTCTTTCCAAACGGTCAGGCATTTGCGACTGGCTCTGATGATGCAACTTGTCGCTTATTTGACATCCGTGCTGATCAGGAACTGGCCATGTACTCCCACGACAATATCATCTGTGGTATAACATCAGTGGCTTTCTCGAAGAGTGGACGACTCTTGCTGGCTGGCTATGATGACTTCAACTGTAACGTATGGGACACAATGAAAGCGGAACGTGCCGGTGAGTGCTGAAATTGGCCAATTAAGGCTAATATTTCATTTTTCATTTATTCCCATTTCCGGTTCCTTCAAGTCATTAAGTTTAAATTAGGGCTCCAGACCAGAAACGTTTATGCGTTTTAAACTTTCCTTTTAAAAAAACTGTTAAATGTTTCGTAAGAAAACGTTTGGTTAATTAAACGCGTTTCCTAAAAAAAACCTTTAAGCGTTTTGGCAATTAAACGATTAATAAGGAGCTCTAGTTTAAATAGTGGTCCCTCGCTCTCTTCCTTTATCGTTCCACTTAGGCCAAGGTCACGTAAGCGTAAGTTCCAAGTAATTTTTCACACTCGTGTAACACTGAATTTATCATTCATTTTTTCTATGTGGATAGTTCAGGTGACTAATAACAGAAAATCCCCCTATTCTGCAGGCATTCTTGCAGGACATGATAACCGTGTATCATGTTTAGGTGTAACGGAAAATGGTATGGCTGTTGCGACAGGATCATGGGATTCATTTTTGCGCGTGTGGAACTAAGGAATGCTCCCATTTTCATCACATTGTTGTAGTCATCATTATGCCGTAAGAGAATACACGAACACACGCACACACGGCTAAGTGTCCCATTTCCATCTCCTTACCGTATATGCTATATTTGCACAACACACATATTTATAATCTCTAAGAAGACGAAAAATTGAAAAAAAATATTCTGATAAGAGTTTTTTTAAGAGACTTACGAAATATAAGAAAATTAAGAAAATTATACACAATGTACACATTCGTGCGTACATTGTAAGCTAATCAAGGACATTTTGTATAAAATACAGAGCCACACACGAAAAGGATAGTATTTAAATCAGCACAGACAAAAAACACATAAACACACAAACAAAGATAAGAAATTTTCTATTTCTGAGTGATTGCGCAAAGTAAGCTGCCTGTTTTATATTATTTTCTTCTTTTTTCCTCTTCTGTTTATCTCTTTTTTCTGAGATACTCTTTTTTTTTTACACATATAGGAATAAGGGTTTAATCTTTAAGGTGAGAAAATGTCTTCTTGTGCGCAAATAGATGTATTACAACAGAAAAAAAAACAAAATGAAATCCATTGAAAAGTGTAAAACAGGACCTTGTAGTGGGACCTTAAGGAAAAAGATTGTAAATAAGAATATCTTATGTTATCGATAGTTTTAGTTATTTAAGTGCTGCAACTCTGATGTATTTGGATGCACATTTCTGTTTAAAAATTTTCCAGTCGTTTTCGATTGGATTTGAAGTCAAGCCTTAGAATCTGTAAAAGCAAAATCAGAAGCTGTGTTCAATGACCTGTTCCGAGCGAAAGAGATCAATTTAGAGCTGTGCTCCGTGTTCGACAGCACTGCTCTACTTGTTTTTTTCTGTTTGATGACAAAAGAGCAGAGCAATTTAGAGCGGAAGTTCTTGCACCTACAACAAAGCAAGAGTTGGAATATGATGTATTTACTGTCAAGGAACTTACAAACTTGCTCGGATCTGAGCAGAGCTCTTTTTCACTCTGATCACAGATCTGCGATCTGATCTGTTTGAAGCAGCTTCGCCGAACAGAGCACTATAGTGAAGTACTCGCGCTTGACAGTACATATTTTACTGGAGCCATTCAGTAATCAACACTTAGAGACTTAAAACGTCATTTCAAAGCTTATTACAGTACTGTTTTGAGAGGCACCCGTCTGTAATGTTAACAGTTTGTACTCCATATAATAGGACAATTTTTAAACAGGAATGTATTAAGTGCATGAGTTTTTTTGTCTCCCATTGTTTCCTTTTTTGTATATGCTTTTTTCCATATTTTTCTTCTTAAACGCCATAGGGGAAGTTGTATTTAGAAATACCTTCTCCACGCAGTATATACATATACAAGATAAATAAACCTAGATATTTCTATTTATAGATAATTATTCCTTTTCCTTTCTCCTTCCCCGCTCTGTTATGTGTTTTATATTAGACTTAAACTTTCCTTCGATTTTGTTTAGCTTCTTTCTTGACCGAACTCACAAAATAATTCCAATTGCACTTTTAAGGAATTGTTTTTTATCACATATTCCACTTTCGTGTTTATTTTTAAGGCGACTGTTCTTTCGTTAATAGCAATAAAGATTATTTTATTTATGAAGCCTTAATAAAAAAAAAAAAAACGTCGCACAAGAACGAGAACGGAAATTAATCCCTCATTTTCTATCAAAGTATTTTTTAGTATATTTGTGTCAAGAAATTTTGTTCCTTGTTTTTTGTGTACTTTTATTATTGTATTAATTTTTAAAAAAGCCAAAAAGCTCTTTAAGGAGTACACTTTTAAATTAAACGAAAAATTTAAATTGTTACTTGTTTCTTTTGTGTTCTTTCCATTATTGGTTATTATTTTCTTTCACATGCTTGGAAAATTCCTTGTGGCTTCTCTACCGTTCTGTCGTCTTTTTCTGCCGTTTCGTTTCCTCTTTTTTTCCTAGGTTCCATAGTTTAAAAAAAAAACGTGTTCAGTTTTTATATAAGAAGGTACACATGTGAAAATAGCGAGCTATAAAAATTTAGCGAATTTTTCTTTAAAAAAAAATTAAACAAATTATCATGATTAGGCTTAGTGTGTGAGACTAGTAAAGAAATATATCTCGTTTCTTTTCTTCTAATTTTAATGTGAGAAGAACTTTTTTAATAACTGATAAGTGTAAAATTTAAGCCGGGCTCTTTCCGTTAGATTTTTTCAAGAAAATGGAACCCTAAGACAAAAAAAATATTCTAAAAGTTTTGGGAAATTAATCAGGAAAATTTCTCGTGTTTCTCTCAAAACGGTGCCTTTTCTATGCAAATTTTACAGATACCATAAAGCGGGAGGAGGGGGCAGAATACCATCTCCCTTCCTCTCCGTCTGGTGGTATCTTCTTATCGCATTTAAGTTAATTATTTTAGTTCTGTAGTCTTTCATGAGCCGGAGAAATGTACACCGTTTTGTGGTCAAGAAAAAAAAACAACTAAAAATAATCGATCGAATCTCTTAAAGAAAGACCCAACAAAACCAAAATATAGCTAGGAATTTAAGTGAATCTAAGCGTCTTTAAATGAAAAACAATTTAATGGAGTAATCTTATAGTCAACTTGTGTTAAGCAGAGGATAAATTTCATATTCATCAGAATACAATTTTTATACGCTTTTTCGGCTAAGAAATTAAAATTTAATGAAAAATGCAATGTAGGGAATGGAGAATATAATTAATTTGAATATATGCATCGTACTACTACTAAAAACAACTAAGAGAAAAGGAAGCGTGGCCGGGGCACAAATATTACTATTCTTTATCCCCATCACTCCTATACCATTTTGTTCACGCGGGCGGCGTCAAATACAAAGCGTATGGTGTCACCAATGCAGCCACAAGAACCGTATTTACCTTTCCCCCTGTTCCACCATCACCATTAATTGCTGTGCATCTCTCCCCACTTTAGTGAGGTAATTAAGATTTATTTCTTTTTCTACGGCACAACTGCCCCATGGAGAAACTGAGTTTTTAACATTTAGACACGTATCCATTCAAATAATACCGAGGTTTTTGCTCTAATATTTTTTTTTCTTCCTCTTAAATTTTTCCTTATTCCCTGTAATTGTTAAGAGACTTAAGGAGGTGTCTTCTTCTACAAAAGTTCGAATAAATCAATCGCCTTTCCACCCCTAAAGACGATTGCTTTACGATGAAATCTCTTCGGATATTTTGTTTCTATTTTTAATTTTGTAGCGCCAAAATAAGTAATAAGGTAAAAGAAAACAAGTGTTACTAAATAACACATAGAATTAGGTGAAAAGCATTGCAATAACGCTTTTTTTACTACACCAAAAAATAAATGAAATAAATTCTGGCGCACACATACACACAAGTGTGTAAAACCAAATCGCTGAAAAAATGGTGATGACGAGAACATTAAAATGAATTTTGAGAAAAAAATAAGAGAAACTATAATTTCCCCCTTAAAAGAGAAGTTTCAAAAATATGAGAAGTTAGCCAAAAGAAAATTGAGGAAAATTCGTAACTAAAGTTAATTGTAACCGGAAATAACCAAAAAGAAATAAAAATAAAAATAAATCTGTAATTGTGTACTTGTTGTTAGTAATTATTTCTTACTTTTCCATCTCCCTTTAACCATTCCCTCTTAGATCTTTTGTTAACAATTCAAGGACACAGGAAGAAGAAAAGAAAAAAACAACCACTTTTTATATTGCATTTTATTTACACAATAGCGTAAGCTGCATAGTTTGCAATACCGCATAAATTTTTTCCCCGTCGAATTTTCATATAACCATTGTCGCCCCAGTTGTATCCCCACCAATTTTTCAGGATCCAGAAGTCTGCTCCATATCCTAGCAGCAGCATTGCATGATTTACCGTGTCTGAGGAGCACTGATCATCATCATAGACACCGTCTCTGTACAATTGGAAAGTCTGTGGGCTGGCATTTATTGAAACTGCAATGGGCCCAATGGTGGCGACTGCAACTTTCATTGCTTCTTCATCGTTTGGCGGCAGGATCGCCCATGAAGTTACATTTACAACAGACAGTTGATCGACGAATTGACATTTGCCTTGCTGTGATAAAGATAAATAGATAATCAGCCTTATCGTATCCGTTCCGTTCCGAACGGAAAAAGTTTCAAATTCCTTGCTTTTTGTGTTGTTCGGAACGGATACAACGATCCTACACACATTTGCGGCAGCGGGGCTGTTATTCTCTGATACAATATTGTGAGTTTTCGATTCGAAACTGCATCTTCAAAGCTTAACTTCTCGCGATATTTCGTTGCAATTTTGATAAATTCACGTCTGGGACTAATCTTAAATAAATAACTTTATAGATATCTTACATATTAGCGGCCCTAGAAATTGCCTTACAATATTCTATATAATAATATCGCAATAGAGAATAACCCCCCTCGACTTTATATAGAAACAAAATGAATTAAAGAAAAATTACTCTCTCGAACAGAGAAATGCGTTACATACCTTTGCTCGATACTTGTAATCCTCACGTCGCATGAGACCTCCACTTTGTTGCAAATATTTCAGTGTATTTCGTAGAGATCCTCCAGAGCATCCGTGATTTCCTGTAGCCACACTACAGTCGAGTATCTGCTGTTCACTGCAGGAGGGAAACAAACCACCTAGTGAGTAATACTAGGAACGCACAAGGGGAGCGGGATTATGTAGATTACAGAATGCAGGGTCACCCACTTAATCCTTACCTAAGGGGCAGAATTTTCCCCGTCCTTTTGTACACCTGCCCTGATATACTCTGTGCAATGCTAAATGCATAGCACGATCCACACGCACCTTGATTGTTGGCTGCCGTAAGGAATCCCTTATCCCGCCAGTCAAGTGATTCTGGAAGATCGGTCAGCAAGTGCGGTGACGCCATAACAATATCCGATGCTCTGGTTTCGTTAAGATCCTTTCTGCTGCTCTTTATCAAACGAACATATCGTCGCAGGTACTGTTTGGTGTTCTAATGAAAGAAAACAGAGAGAAAGTCCTGGAAACAACATGAAACTGTCTGTCCTTACCAAGTCAGCTAAAGAATTAGTACTTAGTTGATAGGATACCTTTCCCTCCTCATAGAGTTTATTGTGCCTCTGAATGAGTTTTAGATTTTGTTCGAAGAACAAACGGCTACGGATTTCTTCGAACGGACGAAGGTATTTCCGCTTCAGGGATTTCTGTAATACGAGGAATGCAACACTTCACACATACGTTAAGGGTAAATGCGCAAGTGAAAATTTTAAACGCAAGACGAAAACATTTGATGGGATTTCACAATAGACCGACCGCCCGCTCCCTACCACCAAACAAACCTTGTATTCCTCGAAAGATTCACACACAATAATTCGATCATTGCTATTCGGAGTAGTCGTTCCGTTGTTCTCCTTAATGATGGTGGCGACATCAACACCTTTCAACACAGTTGTGCTGCTGCTGCTGTTGCTGTTGGTACAGTGTACAACCAGGAGGACCAGTAAAAACAGTTTCATCTTGTGAAGGGCTAAGTAGCTAAACGGAAACTAAATGTGAAGACACAACAAAATTCGACCGTTGAGGAAATGGAGAGAGGCGATGCACTAAAAGAGCGTGGAAAGTTATACTGCTGAAAATGCTGGCGTCAGCGTAATTTTGTAATCGGTCACAGGTGTAAGGCAATTGCTACATGTTTGCCACTGGTAGTGGGGTCATATTTCGACCGGAACTCGTTGTTTTATTATGTTTTCATGCCGGAGGTGATTTTTATAGTGGCTGTAGAGACTCTCATTCCAGATTATGAACTCGAAAACAATATTTTTTTTTGTATGGGAATTTGTATGAGAACACGTGTCTTCGTTAGAAATTCATTTAATTTTTTGTATCTAATCTGGAATTGGACGCAAGGACTCACATTTTGCAACGGAACATGGAACTAAAACGAAAGTGAGATGAAATCTGCGAAAAGCGTGGGGGGGGGGGATAAAACAAGAAACGCACTCAAAAGTAATTTTGACAGAACTTTCTGCTTTTCATTGTTTTCTTTTTCATTTTTATGTGTAAATTTCTTACTGTCATCATTTTTTTGTTTGCTTTTATTGCTTATAAATTACAGTCTTATATTTCTTCTTTTCTTCAATTTTGTTATTTATATTTTCAATTTTTGGGGATTCTTTTCTTTACTTTTTTACTTACGTAAGCAACAATTTTCTTCTTTTTATATATACCTATATATTTACTTGTATATACGTATATATACATTTCGTAATTTGTTTAGACAAAAAAAGTCTGTACAACGCCTTGTCAATCGGTCTTCTGTTATCTCTTATCATTTGGAAAAAACTGTCTGTACTGGAGATAGAAATTTCCCAAAAAAAAAACAGATTGTTCATTTTTTTGATATGAAAGTTGGCTTTTTTATGTGTGCATTTTCTCTGCTATGTGTTGTCATGGACGTTAATTTGAATGCTTTTATTGAAAATGTTTTTCCAAGGGAAAGCAAGATTTTGCTCTTTCATTGTTTTTTTGCTTCTTTTAAATTTATTTAAAACGAAAGATTCTCCTACTTAATAATAAAAAGGTTTATACATGTATGTGTGTGTGTGTGTGTGTATGTGTGGGGTGAAAATTTCCTATATGTAGTGAAATGTCTCTTGTCACTCTTATAATTTTTTTCTCGATTTAAAGTGTCTTTTTCTGTCTTTGTTGTTTTTTTTTTTTTGTTCTTTTTTATAATTAATAACACTAGAATATATCGACTTTACGGTTATATAAATATTTTCTAATAAGCATTTATTTTTTAAATAATTTCTTTCTTTGTCTTTTTCGTTTATTTTTTGAAAATTGCTCACTTAAAATTTCCCTCTGGGCTTCTGAGATGTATCTTTTTATACAATAATGTTCACCTAAATATTAATTTTGCTAAAACTAGATTTTCTCTCACTTCTTTTGGTGTTAAAATGTCCAAAGGCCTACCTTTTAAAATTTTATAATGGAATTCTAGTAACATTTTTTGTATTTTTTCACATATTTTCACCTCTTCTGAAAATTAAGTGTGAATTTCTAGTTCCGTTTGAAGGAACATCGAGAGCAGGAAAACCTGCTCCACTTTTTTCACTACATTTATTTAGGAAACAAATAAAAATTAATAAAATTCCATTTTAAATTCCATCCTTTCTAAAAGACAACCTTTGGACGACATTTCTGCTCAAATTACAAAAAAAACGTTATGTTTGAGTTAGGGAGATTTTTTCTGCGCTTTCTTTAATAAATTCATGATACATGTGAAATTTCCCTAACATGCAGGATGCATATAACGTTAAATCTGACGGACTTTTAACTACTTTACGTTGACGCATTTTAATTTTCCCATACTCCCTAGTGCTTTCTCCGGTAAATAAATTGTCTAGCATCGAGTTCAGCTCACAGAAATGGAAATAAAACGCTGTTCAGGGAAGAAAGCTCTTTGTACCAAGAAACACCACTACTTCGAGGTGGAAAACCGTCTCTGGTATATTGTTAACGAAAAATGAGCTGTGATTCTTTAGCGAGGAATAGACAAGCAAGAAGTTTGCTCTGAAATTCCAGATTACTCTAAGAAAACCGTAAACGAAACAATCTTCGAGGATAGTAAGATAGGAAATGATAGAATAAAAAGAGAAAAGAATTTATATTTGGCGCAATTCACTGCCCTTAGCACGGGCATTCTCTTTAGTCTGTGATAATTTAAAATATGGTAGTAACGGTATAATTCTACTGTTTTAATTTATATAATTAAAATATTACCTGACCTGTAAAAATGAGCTGTATTCATAATTGTTTAGAGTCTGAATGGAGTACTATCTGTCCGATCATAGTAAGCACTCGCATTTTCATCATATTGAGTTTCTGAGTGGGAAAGAAATGCTCCCTTTCAATGGTAAGCCGATGTTAAAAGGAAGGCAAATGGGCAGAGGAGTGCCCTACGATTACTAACAGAATAATTCGTTTTCCAACTGGGCAGTGCCTGTTGAGTGCTCATCAATTTGTTTTCGACGTGGTTGCATTTCTTGGGCCAATTTAATGTACAACAAATGATGTAAAATAAAGATTGGACTCACTGTTGTGGTTAGAATTAGACGTACGATATTCTGCAACTGTGAGAATAAAAGAACGTAAAGGTATACATATAGAAAAAAATATTAAGAAATGGGAACTCATAAAAGGAACTGCTTTCTGGGCCTATATTTTTGTGAGCCTACACATTTCAGTTTTCCTTTTAAAATCATCATTGGAAATAAAGTGTAAAATTATATTTCCAGTCAGAAAATAAGGAAGCATTTTATATTCGAGAACGAGAATGGTGGTCTACGAATTGTACGCGAGTCTATACTTTTGCTCCGCACTGTATTTGTGCACATAGGTACTCAAAATATATAAATATTTCGAATCCAAGTTCCAACATCAATATTGGTATTCGATAATTAGAAATTGTAAAGATGATCCTATACAAATCTTATGAAAAGTCTTGATATTTGAAACATATTTGCAAATACCTATGTTCCCAATCCATTTTAAATGTATTTCAAATGCAAAGATGTATGACGCTCCCGCTTGTTTCTGATCTGCAACAGAACTAAATCGCTGAGCTCAATAATGGTTGCAACGCAAGGTTTGTAACACTCATGAAACCTTTTCCAGTCTATCTTTTATCAATCCATATAAATCGGCAAATATTACTCTTCCATTTCCATTTTATGATAGTAATTCTGAACAATAAATAATTTTTCGAAATTTAAATATTTCTCTTGTAAAAAAGATGATATAGCAAATAAAAAATGACATTAATTAGAGGAAGACGCTTTAAAAATATCGATGGAAGCGCAAGTTTGAAAATACGGTCAGAAGCGAAAAGGACGAAAACGCAAGTTTTCCAAGTCAGGAGTTCGAAAATACAGTCATTTTTCACCCCCACAAGGAGGAAAATCCCTTCCAGGGCTAAAAATCTCAGTGGAAAATATATCTGTAATTGTGAAATGTAAAGTTTCGAGAGAAATATATTATTTGAATGAAAAATATTAATGTTCCAGAGAAATATTTAAAAATAGCAAAACGAATTAATACATTCATTGAATTTGAAAGAACGAGTCACGCATTGAAGTTAGGATTATTATCGTTATAGCTATCAAAGACGATCGCAGCAGTCAAACATCTTCATATTTAAAATTAATTTGGAAAATATTTGCAAACGTATCTCGATTAGATTTCTCAATTTCCCATTTGGCATTTGGCCATTTTGTCTTGCTTTTGAAAATTTAATTGTTATAAAAAAACCGCCAATTCAAATTTTTTGCAAACCTTATCAGGTGTTCACTATACAAATCTGCGTCGAATGAAATTGGTACGGAGTCGATATAATTATTTGTTCCCGAGATATTCGAGACGAAAAATATTCCACGAACGTATGAACGTATGTACACACGCACACACAGACATCTCTCTAAAAACAATGGATTCAGACTCTAGGGACCTCGAAACGTGGATATGTCGAAAATTTCTATTGAAAAAATCTGATCCATTACAATAACTTCCGAATGGTAAGTTAACAGATACCAATATTGATATCAGCATATTTGAATACGAAATATTTCAATATTTTACAGCTCTGCTTGTGTATATGAAAATGGAACAAAGTGAAGAGGACATGACCACTTTTCTCGTTTTTGTTGTCGTTTTGTTTTAGTTTTTCATAATGTGAATTATGCGGACGAATGAGTAGTGTTAAGGTCGTAACATAAATATAATTTTTTGTGGACATGGACATTTCTATGTTTAGTTCTACACAAGGAATCTTTCCCGTCCTTGGGGTGGAAAGTGACATAGAAAACTTGCGAATAATATTTTCTTCGTCCTGAAAAGGACCCTTCCATATCCCGGAAGAGAAAAATTACTTTGTTTTCAGTGGATTATTTAGCAGTTTGCTTCTGCTTAAAACCGGAAGGATGAAATTAAATTCTTTTTTTCAGGATTTTTTAGTTTCTCATTTTGATGGTCGAATCCTAAGAATTTCTAGAAAGTGAAGTCGTAATTCTTACCGGTATTCATTCTCTGCCTTAAACGATAAAAATCGTATTAATTTTGATTGTTGACGGCATAGTGTTACGGTTAATACTGACCCATGTTATTAATCCGGTTTTGTGTTAGGGTTAGCGCTGAGTTTTAATCCCTGGCCTAAAGCTTTGTGATATGATTTTGGCACTCTGTTTGGAATGTTTCAAATTTCTCTTCATTATTTTTTAAAATTCCCATAAACATTGGTCAAACGTGCAACGGAATTGAATTTCATAGTCTTGACCCTTGCTTCGTCTCCATATTTCGAAGTTTTTGTAACGAACAAAAGAAAAATAAAAGAAACAAAATTAAAATAAGAAAATTTTTTATTGTAAAAAAATGGATTTAAAAAAACTATAAAATGAGACGTAAAAAATCACATTTCGTTTTCAAAAACACGAGAAGGTAAACTCCTAAAAATACATTTTTCTGTATCATAATTTTTCCCGCTTTTATAATAATAATAAATAAAAGAACCACATCTAACATTGTCATTTTTGTTGCTCTCATTTATGCCTTTCTTTTCGCTTACAATTACTAAATTAGAAAAAATTAAGTATTTTCTTCGTTTGTCCTTATTTTGTCAATGGAAGGAAGGACTTGCAGAGATTTTGCGCTAAAGTAGAAAGATATAGAGATACAGGGGTGTTTTTGTCATACATAATAAATAAATAAAAAAAAAAAAGAAAAAGGCAGGAAGAGAGGAAGAGATGCTCGGATTAATAAATTCTGGGGAGGGGAAGGATAGGTGGCGCAACTCCTGTTTTTTAATAACACAGATTTTTACACGATACTAAAAACAATCAGAAATGTGAAGAATTTGCAGAAGAGAGAGGGAAAGCGATTTAGAGGTGAGGGGGAGCGAGACAATTCCCCATCATAGACATGTACACAAGTTTTGTAGCACACTTTTTTCAGAACAGTTTTTTTTGTTTTGTTTGATTGTTCACATTTGAAATTTCGTCATGAGTTTTTGTTTTGTTTTTTTTTCTCTCCCTATGCAACATTTGTCCTGACTGCTATTTATCCTTACAAGCCTAAAACTGCAAAATACTCTCATCATTTCCCCACTTCTTTTGTTATATAACTTTTTTCTTCTTTATAATAATTAAAAAATCAACTTCTAATTTACTTATTAAAAGTGCTAAATTATGGTGTCGAGTTGTCTCGCTTGATGGAGTATTTTTTTTTGATGTCCTACCAACGTAATTCCCATGTCTGAGAGTTGTTGGGCCGTTAACCGTGATATCTGTGTAATGAAAGAGAACACGAGACAGGTTAATATCGATGGTGTAGGTAAAAAGTTCTTCTATCATTCTGAGGGCCATGAAATCAATTAATCCCAGAATGGAGCAGTGTACACTCAAGAAAGAACAACACTCACCTGTTGCGCTGTCACTAAATTAGCTTCTTTAAAATGCTGAGAATATCGTGACATTTTAATACTCTCCAACCATAAGTCTGTGCTAATGAAGATGTTGTGGCCCCGTTGTGTGTCGATCATATGCGACCCATCGTTATCGGGGGAATTCTTAGTTGTTAGAAGCGCCTGAGGCTGCCGGGCCAAATTATCTAACGTCGACACTATACTAGCGAATGTAGGCCTATGTGTTCGTTGTTTTTGCCAACAGTCCAGCATTAATTGGTATAAAGCTTCTGGACAATCCATTGGTGCTGGAAGTCTATAGCCCTTTTCTATACTTTTGATAACGTCCTATGAAGCAGAGAATAGAGAGAGAGAGAGAGAGTGAGAGTAGCGGCTTTCCATTGTGAGCAAAGACACTCACCTGGTTTGACCAATTCCAATACGGTCGTTCACCATACGACATAACTTCCCACAGCACAACCCCATAAGACCACACATCAGAGGCTGACGTGAATTTTCTAAATGCTATAGCCTCTGGTGCTGTCCAACGAACGGGAATTTTTCCCCCCTGAAATAAAAACAGGGAAGGGATATATCGCTAGAAATGTGCCCAAGTCAACTGTTTTGAACACATACCCTTGTTGTGTAGGCGTCACTAGCATTCTCAATTTCTCGTGACAGACCAAAGTCTGCTATCTTGCACACCAACTGAGCATTGACAAGTACGTTACGGGCGGCCAAATCTCGATGAACATAATTCATGTCACTGAGATAGGCCATGCCGCTGGCAATACCACGTAGCATGCCGATCAGTTGGAGTGTCTGGAATTTACCATCGTTGGCACGTAGGAATGTGTCTAGGCTGCCATTCTCCATATATTCGGTGATTATCATGACTGGATTGGAACGTGTTACAACGCCCTGTAGATAGATCACATTGGGGTGGTCAAACTGACCCATGATTGATGCTTCTGTAAGGAAATCACATCTCGCCTTTTCGGATGATCCTGTTACGTATGCACAGAAAAGGGATAATGAGGTTTCTTCCAGTCGTAGCTATTATACTCACCAGGTTTTAGAGTCTTTATAGCGACATCTATGTCCTGGACGAAATTCGGCGGAATTTTAAGTCTACCGCGACACACATCACCGAACTCACCGCCACCTAGGAGGAAGGAAATGGCATCACAATTATACAGCGATCTACTCCTTAATGTTCACACAGTGACCTACCTATGATCGCTTCGATGGTGATATAGCTGGCGTCTATTTCTCTGGCGAATTCACGAATTGCTTGATTGGGGTCCTCGTACGTGTGCGGATCCACGTAGCTCCGACTGGTGCCGAATAGCGGGGTGGTCACTGGAAAATTATTGTAAGGCCGATAGAAACCATATCCTGAGTTGCATTCGTGCATTTGGATGTGTGTTTGTGTATGTGTTTGTGTGTTATATACATAAGAAGAGAGAAGAGAAATGTCGCACAACGGCGTGTCGGATAAGCCGAGCGCGTTTTTGCACATTGCATCACAGTTTTTGTATTGCATTCACAATGTCAACGAAAGTAACAGCAGAAAGCAAACACAATCAAATGAAACCGCGTTGCATGCCAAAGCAAAGCAAAAGACATGAAGAAGAACCAAAGTCCAGGGAATGAAAAGAAATGCAAGAGTGCGTACGATGAAATCAATAAAAAATTAAGAAAAAGCCCTACAGGGGAATAAATAAAAAAAAAATTACCGTTGGACTGGATTGTCTTAACGATTGGTGTGGTGTCCATTGCGTGAACTAAAAAAAGAAAAGAAAAAATCACAAGAAGCGAACGGAAAAAATATAACACTAGAGCTGGGCAGGAGAGTGAGAGGAAGGGAGGGCTGGTGCTCCTCCCACTATTATTACAGTTGCACACATGACTACACTTAACAGTATCGCACACTCGCAACCATTAGCCTTGCACACGCACACACTTTCAACAAACTAGAGCATGCAAAAAAAAACCAGACTTGTGGTGTGGGATGCTGGATAAGGATGGCGAGGTCATGGGAGTGGGGCGTATAGGGAATACTTGCGAAATTGGACCAGCATCTTTTTAATAATAACAACAGCTGCGGTGGCAAAAGATTAACCAAAATCCTGAAACAAATGAAATTTTGTACACAGAACCAAAATGCGCCAAAAACACAGAGGGGTGGAAGAGAGGTAAATTTTGAATTTTGTGTCAGCCAAAAAAATGTTTGTCATTCTTCTCCACTTACTATAGGTGACCACTAGTCCTGACGACGATGTCCGAAGAAATTGGGAAGAGATAATTTCCGTTAGAAAAAAAATTGCGAATACAAAAGACAAAGGGTGGCAAGGGAGAGAGAGAGAGAGAGTTTGGAGGCAGGGGTGGTTAACTCGAATCAGGGAAAATAGGGTAAGGAATAAGGATGCACTTACCTTCGTTGCTAGCATAGTCTAGGGGCAGTGGTAGGTGGTTGTTAGTCTTCTTATCGAGCTCGTCCTGGTTTTTGGAGCGCAGGAAGAGCACAGTGGCTACAATAACCAGGACAAGGATGACAACGACGGCAACTGTTGCTCCGGCGACAATCCTCATTTGCATTGAGTCATCATACACTACAATAAGGCGGACAGGAAGGGATAAATTAGCCAAGATCGCATGAGAGGGAGGAGGGAAGTACTCTTACCAGGACTAACGCTCTGATGAGTTTGGGCGTATACAATGTTGCTATAGGTCCCATAGCCGTTTAGAGTCTTGCAGCGTACTTGAAACCCGTACTCTGTGTTTTCCTGGAGGTTATCGATGTGCGCTTTCGTCTCTTTGGTGTTGAGGGCTGTCTTGTTCATGGCTTCCAGTTCAGGCTTGGGGAACCAGCGCACCTCGTAGAACTCAATAGGAGAATCACTGTGCAGGGGTTTATCCCACACCAGGTCAACTTCCTTGCTGGTGATCGAAACGATCCTTACATTGAAAACGGTGCTGAGGATCGCCGACTCGGTGGCAAACGTAATTTCGGCGTATTCCGTCCGAATGGCGCTGTCGTCACTGTATTCTGTAAACTTGTTAGATTGTGGCGATATTGTCAACTTCTCGTCAGAGTCGGCAGTATCATTGGCATCCGGATTAACAGGATACGAGATGCCGTTCATCGAATGGATCTGGATTGTGTAGGTGGTGACGGGCTCCAGATTCGTCAGTGTCAGCTTAGTGTCGTTGAACGTGTCGGTGGAGGGATTTAACACGACATTAGAGCTGCACATGGCGCATTTCACTTTGAATACAACATCGCTGCGATACTTCGAGTCGAGTTGTTCCTCCTGTGGACGAAAGGGAGCGTTCCACGAAAGAATGGCACTAGTCTGATCAACGAAGAGCAGCGTTAAATTTGTTGGGGGACCAGGCGGCTTATAGCATGGCATGTGCTTGCCATCCCGTGGATGACGGTAGTAATTTAGTTGACAAGCACAGAAGGCCTGTCCAATTTTAGACGATTTCGAATTCATGGGGCACGGTGTACATTTGTTCACCTCAACGGAACGGAACGTCCCTGCTGGGCATACTAAAAATCTTGGAATGTAACTAGAAATGTTAGGGCTGGGTAAGAGATCTCGCCTACCATTACATGTCTGCTTCTCGACGTCCGGCTCGTATCCAACCTTGCACTTGCAGCCACCAGTTAGAATAGTCCACTTACCATCGCCCTTGCATAAGTATGTTGGTGGCTCAGATGCCTCGGCATTCTCGACGCAGGTACCCGTCTGCTTTTCAATTATGGTGATCTCCCGACCCGTCGGCGTCTCGTTGAAGTGGGCGAAGTTCTCGATAACGGCTGGACAGGTGATGTAATACACTTTAACTGCCAGGACGCTTATACACGCCCCCTGGTCTCGGAATGCGAAGTACACACCTTTCTTGGTCACCGCAATACTCTTCACCTCCGTATTGATGTCAACATCCGAGTTCTGATTGAATCTCCCCTCGCCGGCCGCTATTCTTGCTGTAAATATCATAGGGTGAGATGTAGGTATCGCAGTCAGTGGAGAGAATTAAAGGAGGATGAAATGCTGGTACTCACCAATCAGCTTGTAGCTCTCTGGCTGCCACGGAGGTGGTTCTCGTGTAGCGGCATCGAATTCATAGAACAACAGACTGAAGGTCTCCTTGCAGGACAGTGCATTACCTAGAGAAAAGGCATAATCCCCGCTGTAATTACATGGCATTTCTCTCTAACTAAGCTGGCAGACGGACACATCAACTTAGAAAGGACACAGGATGGGAAACACAACGAAAGGTGTTACGAATTTGGTTTACATGCTTGTCTGTCTTCTATAATACATTTAAGTTCGCCCACACTCACCTGGAAATAAAGAACAGTCGCGGATCGTGAACTGGATCTCAATATAGAGACGATTGGCTGGTCCACGGTCGATAAACGGCGACCAGAGCCAATTATTCACGTTGTGGTAGGCGACATCACATACTACATAACTCCTCCAGTTGATGCCCTTGCCAAAGTTAGTGAACGACTCCTCCACCCACTGAAAACCGAAGAAGCGGTTAGCAAGGAGGTTCAATGCGAAAACAATAAAATTCAACAACTTACCCCTGGAGTTTGTGCCTGCGGTCCGTAAGGGTATCGTGTCCATTCCAACGTTGCTTCCTTTGTTGTATCCAGTAGAACGACTGTAAGAGGCGAAAGGGTTGGAAGTGAAATTTCTTTGAGAAGTGTTTTCACATAAGCTATAACCAGATGGACGATGAACAGGAGAAGAATTATACTTCTTGTATTTGGGTCAGTATGCAGCCTTAAGCTACTACAGGAATTCCCAATCTTCAATCTTTTTGACCAGCTCACGGTGTTATACCAAGTTTGGGGCCGGTTTGGACCATAGCTTAGGGTCGGTAAGCTTCCTCATTAGGGATGGAATGACTAACAAAATAACCCCATACCCCCACAGCAATGATAATCATCTCTATTGTACACAAGTAACGCTGGTGAGCGAATATTATTGCGAATTCAAGTGCACTCAAGGAGCACGTTAAAAATATGCACCCCTTGTCTCTCTACACCCACAGCACAGCTATGCGCAAAAAGTTCTCCGATATTCCGCCTATTCAGGCTCGATATTTTCTCTTTCCTTTCTATCAGACCGGTTCTTGAAGTACAAATTTTCCTCTCCGTATTTTCACCCATCGGAATAAATCAGGGAGGTGGAAAAAGACTTCTCGAGTTCTCGTGGTGGCTCCAAGTAATCGTCACTGATTTTTTCTGCAGAAGTTAATGGCCAAGGGGAGTTTTTTTCTTACACACTTCCAAACCAATGGTCCTTTTATAGAGACAAGATACATTACCCGGCCCAGGACAATTGATGTTCTTTTCCCTCGGCATAATGTCCTTTTACTACAGATCTTTCGCCAAAATGTACTATACCCCAATTTCCGAGTGTCTCCACCATTCTCACATAGTGCAATGTGGTAGCATAGAAGAAGAGAGTGCGACAATATTCTCTTATTGAGCTGGATTACCTGCCCGCAAAAGTGGTCCTACGTGTTTTATGGATGAGAGATAGCGCATGGATATATCCCAGTATCCCTCCCTTTCTCACACATCGATTTTTCCTCTTTTCCACTCATAACAGGGTGATGAGTCCTTGAAGGAATGCTAAGGCACGTACATACACATCTCGATAGATGATAGGCAACCGTCCGGATCAGAAGTGATCAGGACCAGCACTGGTATCTAATTCCCAGCACTACCATCTAGCTTCCCATCCGCCCGGTGCAGTACAAGCGGAAGGTGGCAGAGGTATCTCCAACCAAACAAAAAATGAACTCCTCATTGCCCAGCTGTCAGGAAACTTGGAGTATGCACACATACACGAAACGGATACAAAAAAAACTTTTCCTTTGAATTGTAAAGAGCGTCATCAACCCCCTCCCCTGCTTTCTTTCCTTATTCTGTCTGTACAAATGGGAGGCGTACAGAGTGCGTTGGTGTAGCCGAGTAGTGACTGGGGTGCGATAGTACCCAAGGACGAAGGCCTGGGAAAATTTGTTGCACTTCGAATACCAGGGAGAGGGGAGATGGTATGCTGAGGTATGAAACTGTGCGTGTATATGTTCGGATAACTTTTAGCATGCGAAATGGAAATCGTTTTCCCTCTTAACAATCAGGAGAGCAAGAAGGCAGGTGTATTCACTCGATCCAATTCCATGTACTAAGCAACGTCTGGATCAAGAAGCTCCCTCCGGATTGGATTTCGAAAACAAACCGAGACGCTGAAGTTGTTTTGCCTGTCTCTCCATCCCGATTCCTTCGCTCTGCTGACTTACGCCTTTTAGCGTCACGCGCTTTTTTAATTTCTAGAATTTTTCTGGGGCCATTTTCACCCGCTTGTTTTTCGTGCTGATGCCCCCGCCCACTTCCCCTTCTCCTTGTCAGCCTACCCGTCACTGGATACCTTAACCTGAAGCTACGTACGGCTCTAGATTTCTGCAAATAATACTATGGTGGTTGAAGAAAGAACAATGCTTCACGAAAGCTGTTCACAAGAAAACAACTTTCGTTCTCGATTCCTTCTCCCGCACCCCATATTTATTTTTTTAAGGCGAAATTCTGCTGCAGAGGGCGGCGCGCATTGAGAGTTCAAATGCCACAATTCTTACCAAGGTTAAGGTTGCTAATGAGGTTGAACCACCCAACACTTTGTGTGTCCACACACCATGAACAGCAACAAGAGTAGTATGTATACCAAAGCTCTGGGTAGTGCTCCGGCATCCATTGACAGACGAAGTGTAGAGTTGTCCCCTTACCTCTTTTTGATTACTTCGATTTCACTACCATGGCGAGGCAGGAGGGAATATATATAATGCACCAGCGACGCAAAAATAGATATAACATGGGGCGAAAAGTACACATATTAAATGCTCTTCGCATAAAGGGAAAAAGGTAAAGGCGTCAAAGTATTTGGCAGGAAATATAAAATCCGTCCAATTAAAAAAAAACCATTGGTACTCTGGTATGCAAAAATTGTTTGAACAACAAACGGTAAAAGAAAGTCGCGAAATTTTTGGAAAGTCACTTCTTCTCACAGGGAAAATGGCAATTGAAGTGAGACCGGGGTTTAAATCTTTCATGTACCACTTTAAAAATTCTGCAAAATCTTTTAAACCGTTCAAAGGCTTTCTGGATTTTCCGCCAAATTTTTTGAAATATTAATCCGCCCTGTCCCCATCATAGAATTATCCACAAATATTTCTTGGAGAAACAAAATCATTTCAGGTGCGCGCCCGGTGTGAATGTCCTCATCAGTGCCATTAAAAATTGACGAAAATGATTAAAACAGATCTCCACCATCCCCACTACAAAAACTTATCCCGCTGTACGTCAAGTAGTCAGAGTCAGAGCCTGAGAGCAGAGATTCCACCGCATACAAAATAATCACAAAACGAAGCCATTAAAAGAATCCTCAACCAGCCAAAAAAAATCCCAAAAAATCCTACGGCGAGCAGAATCGGTGGGCGAATGACATATGAAGAGGACACCGCCTTCCTCTACTGCAGCTTGTGTCTAAAAGGGAACATTTTTTCTGGGGCGAAGAACTTCCGAAATTGTGAAAGCTTCTTAAGATGTGGTACTTGTTCCAAGGGGGCGGTGGTGGTCAGGTGAGAAGTGCTTCCGAATATAATCTAGGTGTGCCGCTGAACGCAAGAAAAGGATGAAATCAGCCACCCTTACAACACATTTCGGGTATCCGCACGATTAAAAAGCTGCTGGACGTATGGCTTCCGCGTTTACCTATCTGCCACTGCTGTGGGCGAACGTGCCCTTTCCAACCAATAATCTTTTCGACACTTTTTACTTAGGAACAAGTGGCAGGGTGTGTGTTTATGTGCTAAGGGGAGCCAAAGGAGAAGACTTGAGCCCCGGTGCCTTTTTTTCCTGCCTATTTTGCGCCGGCTCACGATTGAAACCATCAAAAAAAAATTAGAGAAGAAAGGGGGGAGAAAAAAACGAAGTCAAGTGCGACGAAAACCCCGAAAGAGTTTAAATGAATCACAAGAGAAGGGTTGGTTGGGCGGTAGTGTGATATGTTGTGAATATACATAACAAGGAGCCAAAGCACTTCGGGTTCATTCAACGTTTCAGTTTCCGTTAAGGAGGATTTTACGATTTTCTTTACCCACAATCTCCACTTCGGTCGCCTCTTACCATTTTCATTTATGTACCTCATCACTCCTTCTCCAGCCAGCTAGGAACATTCATGGTAAGTGATTTACGCGACAAGATGATGGACTCGGATGGATCAGGGTGGGATAAATGAGGCTTAGGTGGGTTTGATCATACATCTAATGAAAGTGTGTTCTAGCACTAACCAAAGCTGTATTGTTTCTTTCCCGGCCTTTAGGCTGGCCACACACTATGGACTTTTGCTTCGCAGTTTTCAGATTTCTCGATGTCGTACACAAACTGCGGACTTTGTTTTCAGTTTTACGCGATTGGAAAGATGGATCGGACTTTTGGTTGGTAGGAACAAATCACAAAACTAAAAGAACGGACCAAGCTCCCACTCCTTTCAGTTTTTTGCTTTAGACTTGAATGATACGAGTAAAATTTCAAGGGTAGCTAGAAGTTCTTTGTTCCGGGCTTAACCGACTAATTTTGCCTTACACACTTCAGATTTACGTTATTGTTCTTGGAACGATCGGGTAAATCTGAAGCAAAAGTCCGTAATATGTGGCAAACCCCTTTATAGAAGAAGAGAAGGCGGAATACGACAAGTATTTTCACAAATACTTTTCACACTTACTGGAATGGTCAATTTGACTGCAGTGTACATAGTAATGAGTGGAAATTGACTAGGAAAATCCGCTGTAGCAGCACTGAAAACAACGAAATGAAATGGTTTCGAATGAAATTTCGAATGGAGGTAATTGTTCCATGGAGTTCTTAGGAATTTTATGGAATTATTACTAGAACTTAGTTTAGCGAATGGTGAAATTGAAGATACAAACAAGTCCGCTTAAATCGAGTAAAGATACACAAGATTCGACTGGTTACAAAATTCAGCAAAGAATAATCGAATCGAGTTAAGCTTGAAATACAATGAATAAGACACGACTTTGTCATCGACATTTATCGTAGTAATTTGTCGGGAATGCAATACAATGAAACGACATTTTCATTGTCATTTATAACAGTTGAAAGCAAGTGCAGTGATAAATTTGGTGCCGCATGAATTAATGCCAATGTTAAAAGTGAATTTAATAGCTTTTTCAGCTTCTAGAGTATTAGTACTTCATAAAATTAATTTCCCTCGCTACTTCTTTATCTCAAACAAATGTGAAACTCAAATGTCGTACGCGACAACGACAAAATTTAGGTCTGTATGGTTTTCAATCTGGCAACAAATGTCAAACGAAGAATATCCTTTGGTGGTAGGAATTTCAAACACGCTTTTCTGACTGTTTCCAGCAGCATTTTGCATGCACGCCTTACGACCTCATTCAATTAAATGACCCTGTTATCACTTTTCGCTCATTTAACCCTTCATGGACACTAGGCGAGGGGTAATTATGATCCCAATGTTAGTTCGCGACTGAATACATCTAAATTCTTATTTTAAAATTGGCCGCGTCACGCTTACTAAGGATAGTTCGAGATGCCCTCTATATAACCCCATGCTAGCGGACATTTGGAAAAGGTTAGTTAACCTGTGGCAGCAAAGCAAAGAAACGTCTCGTGTGTTGGGGTAATTCTGACCCCAGTGTGATCAAGACGCATTATCTTCCGATTTATTTTTGTTGCTTGAGTGTTTAACCAATGTTAAATAATTTGTTTCTGACCCAACAGAATAAATAGTTTAGGCACGGCAATCATTTAAACTGTTGGGGTCATTTTGACCCCGTATGACCAATTTGTAACTCTCAGGAAGTGTGCTTACCACAAAGGGTTGTGCTCCTTGTTATTGCTATGTCATTACTCTAGATATAGTTTAAATATAATTATTTCCTATCACTCGGGATGTAACCAAAACACATCGCATAACCTCTTTTATATCAGATGATAGCTGCCATTTCTCTGCCAGATTCCACTCATCCTAAAAAGCAAGATCAGAAAACTTGCAAATCTGGCAGGAGGGAAAACTTATAGCTTCGGCCAGAAAATTCCAATACGGATTTTGGATTTTCAAACATACAGATCTTTTTTTTTTTTGTCGTGTTATGACATTTGCTATGACCTAATGTCGTCACATGTGTTCAAAATCTAATTTGTCGACGACAAATGGGATTTGCAGCATCTTTGTGATCTATCTGTAAAAAGGTGTACACAAATAGAATCTATTTTGAAAACAAATAGTTATTAAAAATGTCGCTTATGGTACATTAAACAATTCTCACCAGATTTTGATAAAATTCTTGTACACTTAGAAAACTATTTTAAAATTTTTTAAAATAAATCGCTGGCTAAATTCGAAATTTTTTCGCACAAGATGGCAGAACCAAAATGAAATGAAGTTTGCGGCAATCGCTTAGAAGATTATTTTTAAAATCGTTGGCTAAATTTGAATATTTTCGCACAAGATGACAAAACCATTGGGGATGCCATTTATATATATATATATATAAAAGGATGCGCAGGGAAGATAAATCTTGGAAAGGCACTGGTACTTACCTTGATCAGGGCGGGTGTATCTGGCTGCAGTTAGTATCCAAATGCACACAATGGTAATAGCATTGTAATGACCCATGCCTTAAGTGAATTTTTGTGGATATTTTTCTGTTAGTGTCCGGCGCGCCACCGAAATCTAAGTGAGTTGCCGTGCCACGCTTAACGAGGAAGTGGCGTTTGCTACCGGCGCAAACGCCAACCACTGTCCAAATAACTTTCCCTCGGCTCTTTTTGGCTCTATTTTCGCTACACAACACTCGTACATACACTGGCGGGTAAGACCCCTTCTAACTGAACAGGATGATAGTAAACGGACGATAACCTAAAGGATACTCCTCCTCCGGTGGGGGGAAACACAAAACCACACATGAAAAACTGAAAAAACACCAATAACAACGGAAAACACTCGAAAAATCCACACACTTAGAGGAAAAAGTCTCGTCCTTTTTCACCAGGAGTGCTGCTGCTGTAGCATTTCGCTAGGTTTGATTCCTTGACATTTTGGTCATATCCTTGTTGCCCTTGTATAGCGCAGAGTGCAAAGTTAAAACGTCAAAAAAGTCAAAAAAAAAAAAAACCTGGAAAGTGCTTCGCCCTCTGTAGAGTAATGAGATTTTCACAGCGCAAGGAGAGATTATTACAAATAAATGTCTTGTAATGGCAATTAACACGATGAGGTATTTTTTTAGCGAAGCTAAGGTCACATTCCCACGGGAGAATTTTCCTAAATGCTGTAATACGCACTCACAAGGGATATGGAGGGCACAGAGATGTGTTACACCGCGGGGAATGGAGAGAGAGTTTACATTCGGAACACTGAACGCAAAAATAATACTTTTAATGATGTTTTATTTAATATAGAAATAGAATTGGAAAACACTTTTTTGTAGAGTTCACACACGGGAAAATTCTCCCAGTTTTACAAAGAAAATAGGGTTCTCTAAATCTCACGAGAAAAACACGAAACTACTAATTTTTCACATTCACACTCCTTTACAGGTTTTGAGTATTGAAAAGAGTATATAATTGAATTGTTTTAGTTATATTTACTATGAATTTCTGTTTATTTTCCTTTGAAAATCCCAACAGTATTCACTTCACACTAATCGCGGCGAAAACACCACGGCAGCCATTTTCAACTGTAGGGAACGAAATGTGTGTGTATGGGGACGAATTTTAACGCGCAACCAACAAACGGATTGCTTGCTGAAGGATAGGAATGAATCGTAGTCGGGGAAGAGGGGCTTCCATCTGTGCAATAAAAAACAATAAATGCAAATTGTCTTCTGTGTGCACTTTTTAAGAAACAAACGAGGATATGTCTGTACGGAGATGTATATTCCTGCCTGGAGAAATTTTGTGCATTTCCCTCCTTAAAATTTGGGAATTCTCCGCGTGAAAGAAGTAACTTCCAAAAAAATCCATTTCACCTCTTCATCGTGGTTCTTGTACTGCACTTGACAAAAACAAATAAAAAACAAACTGCGGGGTGTTCGGACGACACCTATAAAGTCGGTGAACTTTGTTGGTGAAAAAAATGAGAGAAAAAGAATTAAATTCGCCCGGAACTCCTTGCCCTTTTCACTGTGCCTTCAAGCAAGTTCCATCACAAAGTCAAACAACAAAACTGATTCTCTCACTATTTATTTTTTTGTTGTCTTGTTCCCACATTTCAACCGATTCTGCAGAAAGAAATGAAACACGTCTAATTCCGTATGCCGTAGAGAAGAACACTGTTTTTTATGTGAGTGGAATTGAATTGAAGTCACTGCACAGCTTTCATTTCTGGATTTTCGTAACACCATTTTGTTTCATCTCGGTAAGTAAGAGAAATTTTCTCCGACACTTAGTTCATGTACACGCTACACACAAGAATCGAATATTACATAAAATGCTGCGTACCTACCATCGTGTGACGTACCGAATGTCAGTTTCTAAAGTATTCACCATTCTCATCAAAGAATATTAAGTAGCGATACTACTGCATAAGTAGGAATTTTTAAAACCGAATAAATTAATATTAGCTGCATTTTTTGGAAGCACAGTAGAGAGTTGTCATACATTACTTGCGTTAAAGTGAGTGAAGCATTTTTGATATTGCTGAAGAGAACGTAGAGAAGCGGAATTAACGCCTTAGAGTGACATTTCCTCTTGTAAATTGTTCCTTTTCTCTTATCCCCTTGGAGGACCATAGGTACTATAGGAAATCCCTTCAGCAATGTATGAATATAAAGGCTTCACTTTTCCAGTTTTTTTTCGCCAAGTCCATTTCGTTATCTCTTCTAATAGGTTTCAACCGGCTAAATAAATAACGCAAAGTATAAATAACTGTTTGGGGAAGTAAATGCACTCAACGAAAGTAAGTGCTTACCGTTATAAAAATGCATACGTAGTTGTAAGTTCGCTATTCACGGACGAGTATGAACAAAACCTACAATTATAAGCTGTGAACAGCGGTTGAGAGTGGTGTAGTGAAGTAGAAAAGATTAGATTTCGTGTGGCAAAGTTAAATATAATTATTTGAAAACTTCACCATTTTCGTAGGATGTGGGATCACGGTATAGAGAATACCAGGTATGCTAGAGGGAATAATGAAATTGGGCCGAAGACGTCACAACGGCAAATGTTGTATAGAGATTTTTAATAATTTAGGAATTAAATGAGTAGTTGAACATATTTTTCATTTATTTCTTTACAGTAATGTTCCTCTTAGCATGCCCCAGCATATTTCATTCATGAGTAATTTTAGCGTTTTTCAGCAATATAACCTTAAAATCCTTAAAATGCATGGAAAGCTTTGCCGCAGTGACGTCACGTAAACAAAAATGGCTGAAGGGCCGAGCATATCTTGTATTCTCTATACCGTGGCTATCATTGACAGTTGGTTGAGGTTTACACACAGTGCGGTGTTTTCATGTTTTTCTCGTTTTTAGAAGAAAATGTCGGCAAATGAAAGCATTAACGATGATCATTTACCACGTAACGTACCACGTCCAACTGTTTCAGTACCCGAGGTATGTGGTCTTCTAAAAGAATTTCGTGACAGGATTTTACTTAGACCTGTTTTCGTTTCTACTCTGATGATGGTGTTTTTTGGGACGAATTAGCAGTTAATAATCAAACGTATCATTTTAGGTATGTGCAAAGCCAGCCGTTCCTGAAGTGTCATTAATTTTCGATGGGACCACTGCCGTTTCTACCGCTTTTCTATCGGGAACAGGAACCCTGTGTCAAAGTAAGCTGCATCCTGATGCTGCTCCTTTTACCCCGCAATCCCAGCATCAAAATCAAGGGCAATCATTGCCCTTTATATCGTATTCGTCGTTTCGTAAGAATGCAACTGCAATTAAGAATTGTGGGTCGTCATCACCCCAAGATTCTAATCGAAAACAGGTTCGGTTCGATATTGCCACTTCCACATCCACTACTGTCCTGCCATCATCCACTCCTAATTATGATGATGATGTAGAATGTAAGGCTCAAGTTGTAACTTCTAATGGGAATTCATGTGTTATCCGGCAGTTAACCGCCCAACAACATCGTGAACTTTGCAAGCTACCAAAACCTGTTCAAATGCAACCCCAGCCACGAGCAGTAGTAACCTGCCGTCGGATGTGCTCTTGTGATAATGTGAACAGTACAACTACGTCCCAGTCTCCAACCACAGAGACGAACCGAATATTTGAACTGATTCAGCAGCAGGGCGATCAGATTCGCGAACTTCAGTATAAGATTGGCCAGCTGCAAACAGAAATTGTTACGTTGCAGACCACACAGGTTCGAGATCTGGGCGAGATGTTGGAAGCAGTGCGCACCACATTTCATTCTAGTCGGCAAACTGATAAATCTATCCAGTGTTGCTTAGATAAAAACAGCGCCAGAAATTCTGATTGGCCCAGACATGTCAGTGTGTCTTCCGTCGGTTGTCAAGTGAACTTATCCCCGGACCCTGTGAATTACAGGTTACACCTCTTCTTCTGCCTTAATTCATTTTGTAATCAGTGCACATTTAATTTCAGTCCTGTTGGTACAGCCCCGCTTGCGGACCATTGTAACATTCTTTACAAGGAGCAACCCCAGCGGGTTGACCGTTGTGTTGTTAAAAATGGGGATCTGGATCGCACTAAATGTTTCGAAGGGGAATTTTCACCATTGCCACCGCCTACAACTGATCGTAGCATTGCTATGTACGGTCTGACGTTAAAGTATCTGCCTCACGACAAGCTCGAGCAGTTGATTTTGGATAAGCAGGCGGAGAAGGTAGAGCGAGATATTCCCGCTATGTTCCCAAACGATATGTCAGTGGCATCAATGCGTTATCTAGAGAAGTATGGACTCATAGACAAGGGAAAGGAGGAGACAGACCAAGCCGTTGCCAACCTCTGGCCAAAAGATGCCCCTCATGCTGATAACAACAAATTCCTGGATGTCACCGCCATCAGGAAACAACCGAAACTGCTCTGACCGCACCACCGCCCCCCGTTTCTCTCGTGATATTATGATTCGCATTTCCCTTGTTTTCATCTACTTTTTTCGTTTTATTCTACGTCGCGACAAATTTATATGTGTAAGAATACCTTTCGACTTAAAAGATTTGATTTTACCTGTGATGTTTACAAAAAGCTGCTAAATTGTAAAAGCTAAGTACGTGAGCTAAGTTCAAGCACAGAATAAAACAAAAATTCAAACGTTGATTTTTAAGCATTTTTTTTTTTTTTTTGTAAAATCCCACTGGACACTGCTCTGAAGTTCCAGGTCCACAACTTCTCTCCTTCTCTTTCCTGTGTTGGCAGTTAGGCATCCAAAATCTTTCATGGTAATAAAAAAATCCTTTTTTCTAGTTTCTTTCAGATGTCCTCAACTGATTGGGACTGATGGATGCACCATACAAGAAGTCAAGGATAATTTTCCGAAATTAATATTCAAACTTATGCAAATAAAAAGCATTTCAATAAATTCAAATGTTTTATTCCATTTCATTTGTTTTCTGAGGCCTCTCTTAAAAACCCAAGCAGAAGAAGATTTGTTCAAAAAAAGCGAAAAAGGGTTGTGTAAAATTCAAACAAGAATTTTCAATTCTGAAAGAAAGTTCGTGTAGTGTTACAGGGGCTTTGCTAGTTGCTGCTCCTCAGAAAAAGAAGGAAAAGAAGGTTCTGGGATTCAACTTGCGTGCGTGAAGAAATGCTACAATTGTCAGGATTAAATAGGAGGCATTGTAAATGACAGGTTTAAATAGGAGGCACTATAAATGACAGGTTTAGATGAGGCACTAGTAAATGACAGGTTTAGTTTTGTAAGTAAATGACAGGTTTATTTGCCTGCTACCGATCATGTTCCCCGGGTATTTTTCGAGATTTTGGGTTTTTAGCCAAATTGTGCAAAAACACCAGGGGATCATAATCGACAGCAGGCAAATTTCCTGGTTGTTTTTGCGACTGAGAGAAGTAAAAAAAGCAGAATTCATAGAGAACATGAGAGGATTTGATCAAAACAGAAAAATCCAACTTTTTAGGATTTATTTATTCAAAATAAGGATAAATTAGTGCCTTAAATTTAAATGAAATATATTCTACACAAACACTCTTAAATTTAAGCGGCGAAATACTCAGCGTTTGAAGCTTAAAATGGTACAAATTCTCCACGCATTTTCGTTTTACAGTCAGATTGGGTTGATTTGTTTTTACAGCAAAAGTCCTTCAGCTCTTCGGATCCGCTTTTTCTGCTGTATTGTCTCCCGTCAAGGCGCCTTTTTTCAACGTCCTTCGCATGCTTCTCCCAGCCACAGGAAGAAAATCTGCAACAAAACGAAAAAATTCGATTAACCCAAAGTACAAAACAGGAGAAAATATTCAGAAACACTCAGTTTAAACTGCTTCAACAAATATTTGAGTTTTCTTACATTCTTTTTTTTGTATGGTCTAGGCAGGTTCCGAACTTCCCGCATCGGGGACTCTACACAGCCATGCCCCATTTAATGGCTAAATGTTGCCACTAAACGCCAGGGTTTATTTTCATACATTCATGCTGCTGCAATCACAAGCTTCTCCAAAATACGTTTAGGCGAAGGAATGCTTCTTCCGAAATGTCTTCTTCTCCCAGCCTCTGACGTGGGAATACTTTCCTACAAAGAATTGGGCAATTCTCCAAAAAATTTCTTGAATACAATTAAAACAATACTCAGCCGCATATTTTCCCTCGTCAAATTAGATTACCATCGTATGTGGTATGTGAAAATTGCTAACTAAACAACTTTCAACTTGCTAGGCCCTCTTCTCCAATATGGCGTCCCTTTGTTTTTTGGACTGATCCTTCCTGACCAGTCAAAGAAAAAGAACTTCCAATTTGGCTCTAAGCTGAGTGAGACAGAAATAGTTTCCTTTCCAAAGACGAAGCTAGAACTAGAGTGGAAATAAGGAGAATTGGATCTTCTTCTTCTTCTTCTTCAGTCAGAACCGCAGCAGCACTAATTCTTATGGCGAGACGATGACATTAATTGGAATGCGCCCTTAATTTTATTAGAAATTTAATTTCGGCTTAACCTCTCAGCAAATATGGGTTTTTTAAGTAATTTTTATTTGGATTTTCTAGCGGCATTGAAGGAAAATGAAAGGAACAATATTCTTTTTAATTAAATTTATTTTGAATATCTCGAAAATAAAAGTTGGATTTGAATAATATATAAAATAGGGGCCTTTTTTCTTAACTGTGAGGAATTCTCGCACACAACATGTAACATAACACGTATTTCCTTTTGCGAATTAAATTTGTGTGCAAATTAACGAATTCCGTGTTTTTGTTTGTTTGTTGCTTTTCAAGAACAAATGCAAGGGCTTCGGAAATTCTCCCGGTCCGAACGTATGCGACGATAAGTAGGTTAAGTACAAGTAATTAAAATATACGAAAAAATGATTTCCGGGTACAGAGAAAATATAAAAACATACATATAAAAAATGGGTGGAAATAATGATTATGGCACGTTGTTCTCTATATACATCAAAGTTCCACTAAATTTCTCCTTATAAGATTTATCAGTTTTTCTTACTGTACAACGATTTTTACGAATACGCTCTCGTTTCTAAAATGCTTTTGTCGCAATATTTATTTAATATTACACCAGTAACTTGACTGTGACCTAGAAACAACTAATATGAAATTTTCCTCATCATAGAGTTTATCAATAATAATTACACTTTGCTGAGTTTGCGCTATTTTATATAATATTCTCCTTTTATAAAAATAAGAGCCATACCTCTAAAAATCGAATAAATGAATGCTGATCGTCACAAAATACAATTACAGGAGAGGTTCAAGGTGCGTGTTTGTACAAAAAGGTCCCTTCATCGATGTACAAAAATAAATATAAAAATTGAAGTAATCTCATGCTTTCTGTCTGTCTGTATTTTCTATTTACAACAATGATTGTTAAAAAATCTCAAAATATCAAGGGACTGGCAATATTTTAACAACAAAAAATACCTTAAGACATAAAATGAAGAAAAACTAGTCTGTACAAATGCAAAGACATGAAGAAAGTGGATATACACACATTTATATGAATCTTAAGAGTTAATCTTCTACTTCTAGGAGATCTTCAAAGAATCAAAAATCAACTTACAAAGCTATTCAATACACTTAGATCTAAGCCGTAAGATTATAAACCTGTCTTACACTTTACAAAAAAACGCAATCGTCAGGTACAAACTACATCCTATTCATGATTTCTTAACAAGAAAAGAAACACAATACATATGCAATACAAGATCTCGTTCAGAACCCCCGGAACACACGCCATGAAGCAGAATTTCCAATTTACACAAAAACGGTTTTTTATTACCGCTTCAATGTAAGACAAAGTAGACTCATGTACGTACTACCTGACTACTTATTCCTATCTTAAATGCGTTCATAAAAAACTGTCGCATATGCAAATCCTACAAAGGCTTCTGTTTTATAGGCTTGGGGGGGCTTTGCCTGGTTCTCTTCTCTTTTTTGTTTAATATAATTTCTTATTTTGTGTGCAAAAGATAAAAATCCATGAGACAGTGTACACAGTCGGAACAATCAAAACTATTAATCTGATCAACTGATAACATATTTAAAATCTACAAAAACAGAAAACACAAAAACATCACCTGCGACTATTATATATGACTGAGGGGTTCATGTAGGCGAAGTGAAAATGAAAAGAGCGTGACAAAACTTATTAACACTAATTTTTGGCTTACAAACACAATTTCTGTTCTTGTTGTTCACTATCTCTTTGGTATAAATCTAAAATTAAATGTTGTATGTGAGAAAAAGAAAAAAAACTAATTGTTCCGGCTGAGTACAAAAGGGTCCACATTGCAATTCTGAAAATACAATAAAGACAAATAAAGGGCAAGCAAAAAGGAGGAGATAAGGGATGCATGGAAATATTTTCTTTTCCATTGTAATCATTAATTGTAAAAATAACTAAAACTAAAGTAATCTTGGCTTAATTTCTGGTAATTTATAGTGGGCAAAATGAAATGGCGGTTCTGACGGACTCAACGGTCTACTATTATTGTGATCGGTACTTGAAATATTCAAGTCTTGCTGGCCAATTATTGAACCAGCTGCTCTGCCACGTTTTCTACGCGGTAATATTCCCTTTCTTGCCATGAAAAATCTGGAAATTTACAAAATTTAAGCAATATTCTCAATGAGTGTATAAGATAGTCATAAACATTTTCTGGCGGCTATGAAAAGATATCGCAGAAAAATGTTAAGGAATGTGCAGGGCTTCTTAAGCGGACAATTTTCGTCGAGTCAAAACTTACCTGATAGTCGAAATCGGTATATTGAACATGTCACTAACAGTTTGGAACGTTTGACCTTTGGAAACACACTCAGCTGCTTGACGTAAAATAGCTTCAGATCGTCTGACTCTTCTGCCGGGCACATTGTCCATGCTTATTTGCAGTCCACCGTCATATTCGCATATAACATTGGCCAAAGGGAAATCTGTAAAAATCAAGGAGGCATTTTGAATTTAATAAGCCAGGCAGATAATAGTTTGGGTTTGAGGAATGGAGAACGAGGGATGCGAGCTCAGATAGAAAAAAGGCTTTCTTCCTTCCAAATTACACTGATACCACATCGAATTATATTTTTTTTTATTCAGATAAGTTTCCTCTCTTAAACATTGACAATTGTTAGATATTACTAAATTTAAATGAAATTCTTTGGTACTTCACTTCTAAAATTAAACATTTCGTCTTGTCTCACTTAACTTTGGAATTTAGAACTCTTGTCTTTGCATTTGAGAGAAGTTACAGAGGTAAAATTCGACACATATATCATCCCTTCAAATCTTGAAAAAAATATCAAATCCGTTAGAAGTTATAATCTATACTTAATTAAAATGAATAAATTCAGGACAAGGCCGTTCAAGTTACTACAAATAACAAAAAAAAAAAAAATCAGTGACTAAAATCAGAATGGACTAGTTACGTTTATGCTTATATCTATTTCTCTCTTTGCTTTTGTAACTCTAAGAGTTCTCATACTTATAAATAAAGAAAAATATAAAGACAAATTGGAGGAAATTGCACACAACACAAAAGATAAAAAACAAACAAAACTAATCGGCAAGATAAGTTACTTAAACAACACTCGAAAACTTATTCCTACAAAAAATACTATTCATTTTTATTTTTTGGTATTTCGGTGATTATTGAATCACGAAAAACTTCGTTTACAAAATATAAGATGCACACATTTGTCATTTGGCTTTTTTACATTTCATATTTCCTTCTTTCTCTCTTACAAGACAAAAATAAATAAATACACAGCAGATTTTGAAATACTACACAAGAAATAATTCTCGACTAGATAAGTACACATAAAAATCGCTCCAAGTGCCTAAATTATACCACATTAAACCTTTCTTAATTGAATTATTCCTCGGGTATATTTTTCTTTGGGATGCTGTTCAATGTTTGCCGTTTTACTTTCTAAACTTAATTTCCTACGGATGCTAAATATTTTTTTATATTTACACAGAATTCGATTAATTTTATTTACACGGAAATTTACAATTTTTTCATAATCTTCAAAGCAAAACAAAAAAGAAAAACAAAACCAAAAAAGGAAATTAATAATGTAAAAAAGAAAACCTTTAGCACAGAATTGGCAACACCACTCATATTAGAAATTGTTTAAAGAAAATCAGGTCATCCTTGTCAAGACGTCACAATAATCCGATTAAACTGAAACCATGGCCAATTTTATAACAGTTCGTAGATTGCCATTCGTTTTTCTAGTGCGCAATCATACAAAAACATATACGCGTTATTAAATGCTGGTGTGTACTGATTACCCACTAAATATTCTCGATGTTTTAAATATTCATTCAGTGCCCATCAAAACAGCAAATGACGTCTTAAATACCTGGGATACACTCTTAGACATTTACCATGTATTCGCATTTTCATCAGCTCGTTTGGCATTCCGTGGGCCCATACGAGAATAAAACATTCCAGTTAACTTATGAATGAGAGAAATCCGTTACAAAATTATACTGTGGTCATCACCTTTTTTCGCGTGGAAAATATTTGATTTACATAAAAATTTGTCGAAGACCTAACAATGAATAACTAAAATTCTTAAGTAAAACCTCAGAAACTGTCCCTGTCTTTAAATTTCTCCATTTTTATTTCCATTTGCTTTAAGCGTTTCTTTTCGGCGGCTTGTTTCAACTGCCGTGGCATTGGGAAAGCAGATTTAATGTGCCAACGTTTCATCCAATTACGTAACGTTTTCCGGGGGACTTTATGTAGCTGTGATGCCCTTTATGTATATAAAAAAAAGAATACATGTCACACCAGTTCGAAAAACCAGGGAAGCGTTTGCGAAGAGAAACATCAAAACTTACCTATAAATACTTTCACCAGCCTTAACATCCATGAGAGCCGCATACAATGCTTCTGTGCTGTACGATCTTGGTTGATTACTGCGAGGATTCCGCAACACAACGGCACTTGGTGACGGATTCAGACTAGAGTCGAATTTCTTTTCGGTGTTCTGACCGCCAGGACCGAGAGTATGCGGTTCTATTGGGCTAAGAGTCGTTCCGTTCACATCAATTTTCCGTTCCTGAGCAGACGACGTTTGATAGCAAATGGCTGGAGTGATGCTATTCCCAACAGTTATTGGTCCAACGACTTCACGATACCGTCCTGTCGACTTGTTATAAATTGCCAAATAGGCGTTTTTAAGCACATTCGAACGATTTGTAACTCTCGTTGTTATGTGAGCGCCACCATTTGAAATTGGCCTGGCGTCGGTTGCAACTGGGGATGGTGAATGGGTAGTATATGTGGCCAGTGTTGGTATTATTATTGTTGGGATATTAGCTGAAGTGCCAGGCAAATGGGAATTGATGACAATCGGTTGAGTTGGTGAGGCATCAGCACCATACGCTTCGTCCAGCTTGATGTCATCGTATGTTGGCGGTTCCTCATTATTGTAATCAACATTCCCCTGGATGTGGATGCCAACGCTCTCATCTTCCTCGTCATCTTCATTGAAATTGCTATAGTCATGCACAGTCGGCGAGCAAACAATGTTTTCGTAGTTCGAAGTGGAATCCTGTTCCTGCTCATAGTCAGGTGTTTGTTCCTGTTCATCGGTGATATCTATTTCAGTTTTAATTGTAGTCGTTTCACCAATTTCCGGAGTATCGTAACAAATAGAAATTACATCACTGACATCTGGACTTGCAACCGGACTGCTGTGAGCACTGGCAGCGCCGTATGCTGAAGAGTTCTGTCCATGGCGGGCGCTATTTAGAAAGCCAGTCCTAGCAGCACCACCGATGGACGACGGAGATGCTAGACTCCGGACAGCACGAATCATAGGACAAGATTGTTGGGCTGTAGGCTGATTTTCACCATTTGCGTCAGGTTTTTTTACAAAAATCGTCATTTCGTCCTTGTTAAACTTTAGGGAGGCAGGCAGTTTCTGGACCATGTCCTCTTCTGATTGCTCTAACACGTTATTACTCTCGAAAATTTTTCCATAATTTTCGTACAAATTTTCATCAGACTTTACCCGGATCTTTCCGAGATTTTGGTTGGCCGCGTTAGAGTTATTGTTATTATTCGAAAGATTTGGAGAGCCTGCTGGAGACGATGACGGTGACGAGGATAATGAGGAACAAGAGGATATTTTTGCAAGAAGAGGGGAAGACATCCCCATTCTAGCGACCCTCTTTATATTTAAATTATCTGGGATGGTGGTCATCTGACGCCTTTTCAAGGATACTCCAGATGGAGCCGCATCTTCTTCGTATTTCTGAGACAAATTTGTCGAAAGTTGTTGCTGCTGCTGCTGCTGCTCTTGTCCCTCGTTCAATCCGCTGCTATTACTGGAATCCCCATTATATTCCTCCCCATAGTCGTGGTCGAGTATTGGCGACCGGCCAGTACCGATTTTTTTACCGTTTCTACAACTAGTACGTTTATTTTCGCATGCTTCATCAGAATTTTCTATTAAATGTTGTTGAGTTTGGGTCGGGTGGTGAGAAAGTTGTTTTTCTGAAAAAGAGAACAGAAAATTTTTTCATTTTTCGACTTTTTCAGAAAAATCTTGTTTTTTTCTCATTTTCTTATTCGTTAATTTCTCTTGAAAGCTTGACATGTTAACATAATCTCTTCAAGCAAGGATAAATAAAAAAATCTCTGTGCTCTTTTTTTGTTTAATTCTCTTTTTTATTTTTCGTTATTCGATTTAACTGAAAAACAGGAGAGTTCAGTTAACTCAAAGCGCACCGGCTTGGTTCTTCGCGCAGCAAAGAGAAACTAAGAAAACTAGGCTCTTTAGAAGAATTTCCATAATATACATAATTATGTTTTCACGTATATTATAAAAATGCCTGAAGCAATAAACAAAACAGAATTGTAGTATGTATTTGAACAAAAGGACAAAAAATCAAAAGCAAAACAAATACGCATGTGTTGACTGAAAATTATGAGCTTTTCATGGAAAATGAATAACAAAAATAGTGAAAAGGGGAAATTTAAGTGTTTTGGCACTATATTTTACTTTTGGTGGTCATTACAGTGATCACCTACCTAAACTTAACAACAAATAATAAAAAACCCTCGCGCACTCTTCAATACATCCTCGCTGCTTCTTGTCAATTATTTTCCTTCTTCTTTTTCCCAATGTTTTTTTCCGTCTTTGAATATACTCAAATCGCACAAAAGTAGGACGCAACTCATTTTTTATTAAAGTCCCTTACATAGATTTTATGGAATAAGGAAGAGCTACCACCGTACTATTCCTTTCTTATAAGGAAATAAGTACATTAACATAATTTTAAAATATCCAAATAGCTAACGACTTATTTTAAAAATAATCTATTCTAAAAAATGTACTTGTAAAAGTAATTTATAATTGTAGTTATTTTTTAGAAAGGATGAAACCAGAGAAAAAAATTTACAGGCAATGACATAAAAGACCTTCACTGCGGAATGAAGCCACTGCCACCAATTATTTATCAACATATTTGTTTATATTCAGAACAATAAAAAGAAAGCCAACTGAAACAGAAGTATGGAAAAGAAAACACTTGTACCCAGGTTAAATGAATTTTAAGAATAACAACGAGTACTTACCATTGCCTTGCTTTCCAGAGCCCTCCATATAGTCCGGCTCTTCTGTAATAGAAAAACAGAGAAAAAGGCGTATTTATTATTTCTTCATAGAATATAAAATTTGAATAAAAACTTACCCGTCTCCGTTTTGCTGATGT
>QYTT01085523.1:11568-38431 GCA_006980735.1 Dasypogon diadema | reverse complement strand
CACTGCGGAATGAAGCCACTGCCACCAATTATTTATCAACATATTTGTTTATATTCAGAACAATAAAAAGAAAGCCAACTGAAACAGAAGTATGGAAAAGAAAACACTTGTACCCAGGTTAAATGAATTTTAAGAATAACAGCGAGTACTTACCATTGCCTTGCTTTCCAGAGCCCTCCATATAGTCCGGCTCTTCTGTAATAGAAAAACAGAGAAAAAGGCGTATTTATTATTTCTTCATAGAATATAAAATTCTAATAAAAACTTACCCGTCTCCGTTTTGCTGATGTCATTCATAGTGTTACTGCTGTCTTCGTCCATGTCCTCTTCCATGGAAATGTCGACGGGCTCCAGTTTTGGCGTAACAATATTGTTCGGTTGTTGCTGGCTGGTGCTTTTATTAATACCGCATGTACTCGTACCTCCTCCACCATTGCTGTTGCTACTGCTTCCAGTGTCTTGTAACATAGTTATCACCCGTTTATTTACATTGGCGCTACAATTAGCACTAGTCGAAGATTGCCCAGTCGTTTGGCTTCCTGGACTGGAACAAGTCCTCACCGGATTTATAAGTCCGGCCGTCGTCAGTGGTAATTTCTGTTGACCAGCAGATGAAATATTATTGCTAGCCGTTACACTATTAGATACCACCGCTGAAGCTGCCACACCTGTTGGTGCGGATGGATGTGTTGATCCCGCAGATGCTGTAATGGCCGGCGATGATGATGGTGACGAGGATACTGCTGAACTTGTAGTCGGTATCACCGGATGCGGAGAAGTACTACTGTTGCTTGTATTACCACATAGAGTATTTGGTTCCTTGCTTTGTATCGCATTCGTAACGGAATTAAGATTTAAAGCTGCGTCTGAGCCACAAAGGCCGCGAATTTGCAGGACCTCAGCACACCGCAACAAATCGGGGAGGCCAGCTTGTGATACGTTTACCTCCCCTTTATACATAAAATCAACCAACGCCTGGATTTCCCATAATTTTATATCGTGCGGCATTATTATGATGGGATGCTTGCAAGGGTTTTCGCTCAGCAGACTTTCGAAGTATGAAGAACATGCTGCTAACACTAATCGATGACAATGCAATTGGTGTCCTTCACATGCAAGCGTTACATCAACAAAACGCTGTCCAGCCAGTAACTGAAGGTAGTGGTGAAAAGAGTGGGTTCTCGAGAAGAAATATTAAATCTTACCTGTGGAAACGCAGCGCCCAGACTGCCTAAATGACTATTCCAACGGACACAAAATTGTTGTTGTGATGCTGGTGTAGCACTCATTTTGATGGTGCTTGCAACAGATTTTTAAAAAACTAACAGTCTTACATAACTTTCTTTTTGACACAATTTTTATTAAGAAAAAGTTAACAGTTAAAAAAACTAACACTTCTTGACACACATGATCATTTTTAAATGTTTTATAGTGATCACATCTTCCATTGAAGTACAATTCACCTGAAAACACATGCAAGAAACATTTTAGCCGGTGATTTTGTGTTAATTTTTCAATTTTAAACAAAATCGGAAATATTTGATACTAGGTCCTTCGTTATAAAAACATTAAGAACATCTGGAACAAAAATCAACGAAAGATTGGGATCTAGAGAATTATAAATAGACAGTTTTGTTTATTCCTTTCAATTCTCATTCCCCTGTAGCGTGTGCATTGCAAAATGAGTTTTTTTTTCAATATTTTGGTAAAGAAAGCAAGTAAATAATTTACTAAACGTAGAATATCCAGTACACATCTGCGTGTGTGAAGAGTACAGCAATATACAATTTATTTATTGTAAGAAGGAAAATAAATAACACCTTTTCAAGAAAATTAGAGGAAAATCGATTTTTATCATCCTGAGTATATGGGCGCGTGCTCTGTTTGAGACCCCCTAACCTGGAACTACTTCAAGGGGACGTAAAATTTTCGCATTTTAACAAAATGCTGTAAGAGTGCACTTTCCCCTGCCTCAAATTTTTTCAACTGATAAAAGCAATAAACAATATTAGAGAAAACCTGAGTTCTCGGGCTAATTCCCTGGGCCTTTTCGGGAGTAGATCGTGAAGTACTACCCTTTTCCAACCGGCGTACTAGACATGGACATTTTAAATGATTTTTAGTTAACTAAACATTAAACAAATAAAGAAATAATCCCAAAAAGCATACCACATGACAGAACACACCGCCAAATGGACAGAACTAGAGTGACCCCAGACCGCGACTAGCAAAACAAGGGACTTTTTTTTATCAACGGCTTAATACATGCATAAATTAAACGAAACGAATTTCAAAATCACTGAAATTAAATGAAATCACCATCGAGTTAAGCACTTATCTTGTGCAGACAGCTCAATTTAACATAAAATGTCACAAGCTTACTGTGAACGCCGCGACGCCATTTGCAATAATAAAATTCTTGTGATTCTTGTTTCAGCCATCATCGCTTCTTCATAGCACTTTTTGTATTTTATTTGACCGATTACTTTTGCTCGTTTATGCTAGCCAAGTTAGAAAACTTTTCCTGATAAAATTATGCACTTTATGTTTATCACAGAATACGTAAAGTACAGAGTAGTAACAACCTCGATGGGTCTATTTAGGATTAGAGACGTTAAGGCGGCGAACGGCACAAGCCCACTTACGCAAGCACACATCTACACAAGTGCTCGCGTTCGTTCATGCCTGGAGGAAAAACGGATATACTAAAAACAAAGTGTTCAGGCACCAATCATTATTTCTCCCCGAGACCGTAAATTTCCTAGGCACGTACACAAACAAACATGCACACATAGAATCCCTTTTGACTAAATCGACTGCCCTCGCTTCCATAAAAGTTCAGAATTCCGGGAAGGAACAGACAGATGCCTGATAAATCCTTTGGTACTAAGGGCTTGGAATTTGCCATATTTCTTTCTAAGAGAATTAATAAAACAAAAACGAAATTCAGAAGGATCAAAAGTCTGCTTTTGGCATGCTTGTGTATGTTGATAAAATGTAAATCAAGGCAAGCGAAATAAAATGAGATAAAAACGGAATGTTCCTACCTTTTTCTACAAAATGCAAGCAATCTTAGGGGAAGTGACGCACACATTGAACCATAAGCTGTTCTTAGGAATGTTGAGCTATAGTTAAAGAAATTATGAAACGGGGCCTTAAAGGGACATACATACCTCCACCCCTCCACTCCCTGTCGCAAACACTTTTTGGATATTTTACTACTATTAGAGCTCTTAACAAATTTCCATTTTAGCCACTGTTTGCAATAAGTAAAGAGATGAAACAGACAAGAATCAAATTTCCTTAGGAATGGAATTATTGACTAGAACTAGACTAGTGCCGCCAGATTTATGCTATTTTGTACAATTCTATTACCGGCCCGAATGCACCTTTGTTTGTTGTATTAGAAATTAGAGAAAGAGAAAACTATATTTAAAGGTGAACTGCACGTACACATTCACAAAAAGGATGCTGCTTAGTAAAAATATTCAACAAATTCCTAAAGTGTTTGGTATGGATGGATATGGATTTAGTGATAAAACCCAAAAAAAAATTAAATGAATATATTTCTCTGTTTGCGTGTCATGTATAAGTATTAAAAATCTTACCAAACACGCATTAATGAAATTGTTTCTACCGAATAATAAATTAAATCAAGAAATAATTGCATTTAAGACATAAAAATCACGACTTAGTGGTACACTTAATTAAAGAATTCACGCGAAAGTACATCAAAGAATACGCACGCGTTTAACTAACAAAACAAAATAACAACGAAAAGGCGACACAATATCTGAGACGTGTGTTCACACTACACGGGAAACTCCAAACAAATGACGGCAAGGTCTGGACTCTTGTTGTGACTACTCTAGATGTGGATTCTCTGAAATCCCCTCAACCCTTAACAAAAATCTTTTTTACATCTATCCCTGTTACCCCTATGAGTTGTTAATTCCAATTTCCCTTTTTGAACAGGTAATAAACAATTACTGAAAACTGGCCGTCATTTAGGTACATATGCATATGCATTTAGGTAGGTAAAAACTTAAAAGACGTGCTTCACGCACGATGAAATTTGGTTTCGGACTTATGGGCCCTTGCAGATCGGGTTGTTTTCAAGCAGGTGGAACTTAATGATTTTGTAGGCTCCCACAACACACATTTGCAATTTTGATTGATTTTTACCCAACGAGGTAATAACTAACTAACTAGTTATTACCTCGTTGTTTTTACATTATTTTTTACTATATTGCCATGTAGTAGGGTCCTTTGCGGACCACAAGAATTTTACAAACATGCGCACACTTTACATGACTAAGAAGTTTAATTGCAAATCAATAAATCCTTGTTCCCCTAAATAAACCCCTACAAATTTACGAAGGGGTAATATTCAAAGGGCTATCATTTACGCAAGATAATTTTCTCTTCTGTTCTGGATTGTATTAATGCATTAATAATTTAATGCCGTGTCTTGTCAATGTATTTGAATAATACATTTCAGCGGAAATGGTATGGAATAGGAAGTAGAAATTATGTGGGAAATAATCGGTTTATTCAACGGCTTCACTTTTGCCTCGTGTTTCTGCTCCTTGTACGTTGTATGCTCGAAGGGTTAATCCCACATTATGGGGGGCTTCCCGAGCACTACTTCCGCCATTTTAGTCGCAGTGACGTCATTGCGCCAGGAATTTTTGGTTATATTGCTGTAAAATTCTAAAATTAGTCATGAGTAAATATGCTAGAGTATGCGAAACGGAACATTATTGCAAAGAAATAGATGAAAACTATGCTTAAGTATTTATTTAATAAATAAATTACTTCAAATTTCCACACAATTTTGCCGAGGTGATGTCAGTGCCAAATGTCATTTTTCCTCTCGAGCATACCTTGTATTCTGTATACAGTGTTCTATTCCAAGCTGTCAAACACGTGCGCATTCAGGACTTCTCCTGAGTACTGCCGACGCGTATAGGCCTTTGTTTCATGCTCTTTATAATGAAGAAGAAAACGTTCCTTCAACGCGGGGCAACATTCTTTTGACACTCTGACGGCATGCCCCCATCGAGCTGTGCTGCCTTGTAATTTTAGAAAAACAAGTAAATTTAATTAAAAAATGTCATTGGGAAATATGACTAGTACCCAAAAGGGTGAATTAATGGATCAAGTAAAGCAACAAATTGCTGTCGCGAATATGCAGGAGTTAATAACGGTAAGAAGTAGCCGCACTTTTAGCCAGGATTTTAGAAGAGTAATAAATCACGCTTATTACAGAAAATGACTGAAAAGTGTTTTAAGAAATGTATAAATAAACCCGGCGCAGTTCTAGATTCATCAGAACAGGTAAACACGTGTTCATGCTTAAATCTTATGTAAGAACAATTTTCCGTACAATTTTAGAAATGCATAGCTATGTGCATGGATCGTTTTATGGATTCGTGGAATATTGTCTCCCGGACGTACGCCCAACGCATTCAGAAAGAGCAGAATAAGATGTGAAGAATATTCCAACCACTAGACTTACTTGTTGTTACTAGATTATTTACGGGGATTTTGTTACATATAGCTCCTGTCTCTTCTGATAGTCCCGGGATTAGGAATATGAACTATCTCAGGACGGCGAGGTAGACGATTTGATTGTAGCAAATAAACTTGTTCCAGTTTTGTAAATTTCATACATTTTACTTCTACTCACACCAGACCACAAATTTTACAGCACTCCAAGAACTAAATTTACATGAAGAGGCACACATTTATTTACTGACAAAATTGCTTTTATTAACTAAGATGCATTTTGGGTTGTCCGTTAGTTTCTACTGACCCGGAACCCGACGACTTTACAAAAGTTTCATCGGCGAACGAATTTGTACTTGACGATATTTCATTACGTAATAATTTCTCAATCAGTTGTATTAAAAGCGGTTGTTCTGTTGATTTTTCACTGCGTTCATCATTTTCAGTGTTTGAGAATTCACGAGAGACACTTTGACGACCAAGGAAATCCCGAATTTGTTTTAAATAATTTGTTGGCTTATTCCGGAATAAATTCCATTCATCACCGATTTCTGTTTTAAATATCTCGCATGTGTAGTGAAGTCCTAACTGTTCAAGAGTCTCCCGAATTAAGTAGAGAGCAAATGCAGCTTCGTCTGTTGGTAAAGAATGATTAAGCCTGCGGAATGTACTGGTTTTAGGTACCTCGCCAAAATGATGTCTTCTCCAACCCAGATCCATATCCACTTCCAACAACTTAACAATTTCAAGACCAAGTTTTGCCTAGAAAATTGTATTATCCTCTCGCCTATTCATTTAAAAGCCTAACCTTAAAATCCGGCAAAGTCCCAGTATTTGACAAGGTGTCCAATAGAACGTCTTTTAATTTTGTGTCATCTTCTACAGTGCTGCTACTCATTTTCACAAAATTTTAACGTATTTTATTGTTCTCTAAAAACAAATACATCACATCGTCCCTATAAACAGTCAAGCAAAATGGCGACTTTTCGATGATCACGTAGAACTAGCTCGGAACTACAGCAGAAAGAAGCGGGTAAAGCCAATTTGCTCACCAACTCGTAAAAATTCCAGTTTACTTTACAGTGTAAAAATTGACAGTTTGAGTTAACCTAGGGAAATTTCCTAGCCGAAGCTGTCAAACACGCACACATTCAGAAAAGTTTTGGCTTCACCTTGCATGGGATTTCTTCTGTTCCGTTCCTTCTCCAACCCAGACTGTTCTCATATTCCAAACGTATCTATTGAGTAACTGCTTGTTGAACGTAAAACGATCGGAATCAAGTAACGAAGAGAAGTTGTCACATAGTGTGTTATTTTATTTTGTGTTTATGGTATTTTTCTTTAAAATTATTTATTAATTAAACGAGGAATAGCATAGCCGCATATTGTTTTCCGGAAGGACATATGAGTTAAGATAATGCTGGAATTATTCCTGGAACTGAAGAGAATTTCGTAGATATACATTGTAGGTAGCCACACCTTTAAAGGTAAATAAATATTTGAAAGAGCGGAATTTATGCAAAATTTGCATACTTTTGAAACCATTATGGACCATTTAATGTAGTTAATATCACGCGATCGCTAAGCAAGAGAGGTTAATTGAAAAACGCCTTAATTAATGCGAAAATTCTTAGGAAATTAGTCATTGGGTAGTTTGTTTCCTTTTTATGTGCAATACGTTAATATCGCCCATTCGTAAGCAAAACGTAAGAACTTAAGTGGAAAGTCCTGGAGAGCCTAAGGTTAGCGATAAGCAATCGTCAGCGTTATATTTAGCTTGTTTAAATAATTAAGTGTGCTTTGGAAATTCCCATATTTCCTTAAATTTGTCCTTCTTTTTAGGCGGTAACAAACTTAAGACCTCAGAAATGTTACTAAAGTCCCCTTTAGTTCAAGTGCTCTTTTGTTTGATGGTAAAAGGGCAGCAGTATCAAACATCATATCCTGCCACAAATTATGGTGATCAGCAGAAGCAGCAAGTTTTCTATGGTCAGCAGACTTATCAACAGCAACAACAACAACAACAACAGCAGCAGCAGCAAGACCAAAATTCAAACTTTCTATCATCGCAACAGAATCAGTACAACCAGGTGATATCAGACAGGGATAGAAACCCGACGTATTTTGAAACTAACCCAAGACCACGTAATGAATACTATGGTATTTACAATAGTGATTTTGACGGAATGGACGAAAGCAGCTTCTGTCCGGAGCACTGGATCGCCCACAATAAAATGTGCTACCGCTTCATTCGGTCCCCCAAGCGAAATTGGTTTGATGCTAAGAAAATTTGTCGGGCGTATAACGCCGACCTGATCAACATTGATAACATTGATAAACACTCCTTCGTCATGAAGGAGTTGATCATGCAGAATCAGAAACAGAATCGCTACTATGTATCAGCCAGGCAAACATCACCCGGTGTTTGGGTAAACGACGACAACACTCCATTTCTTACGATTGAAGATTCGTTTTCGTATGAAGAGAGTTATCAAATGGACGCCGAAGATCTCCATGACAACCGGTTTCTGGTCAATCGAAATAAATACGGAGGCACGGGAGCTGGCAGATACAATGTTAATCTCAGGACGGTGAACGATAGTCGGATAGATTACTCCAAGGACCGTTTGGTTTACGGCTACTCCAAGTCAAGGGATCGCTGGATGTTTATGCCCACATACGACAATGAAAGGAATTTGTTCATATGCGAGTCAAGGGAACTTTACAATCCCGAGAATATTAATCTCCTGGCAGATGAGAGGCGCCCCTTTGACTACGGAGTGGAGGTGCGTGACTTTGAGAAGATCCCCCGAGGTCCGTACTTTGTGAAACAACCGAGAGATATCACTTTTGATACCACCAAACGTAAGTTGATGAATGATGTTACTTTGAGCTGTTTGGCGGGTGGGTATCCAACTCCAACGTATCGTTGGTTTAAACGAGAATACGTTAACGATACTATCAGGTACTTTGCCATAGATCCATTAGCGGACAGACGATATACTCTCAGCGGTGGTAACCTGATCATTTATGATCCACAACAGATCATCCACCAGGGCGTTTACCACTGCGTGGCGGAGAACAAATTTGGCCGAATACGTTCAGAAAACGCACAACTGAATTTCGGTTACATAATGGAGTTCAACTTGAAGCGGTCTCCAGAGACGGGTGATATGAACTGGGGCAAGTCCCTGTTTTGCGATCCTCCGCAACATTATCCGGCCGTCAAATACTATTGGTCACGTGATTTCTTCCCCAATTTTGTCCAAGAGGACCAAAGGGTGTTCGTGAGCAATGATGGAGCTTTGTATTTTTCCTCCATAGAATTTGTCGACCGTGCCAACTACTCTTGCACAGTGCAAAGTCTGGTAAGTGACACTGGTCGTAACGGACCCTTCTTTTCACTCCGTGTACATCCTAACAGCGACTATCAGGCGTTGATATTTGCCAACACCTTTCCGAAAGTGTTCCCCGAAGCACCAGTTGCCGGAGACGAAATCCGTTTAGAGTGTGTAGCGTTCGGTTACCCCATTCCCTCGTACAATTGGACACGCAAAGGAGCCGTTTTACCGCGGGGTGCCTTTCAGACGAGCTATAATCGCGTACTCATCATCCCAAACGCTACAATCAACGACAGTGGGGAGTATGTCTGTACCATAGAAAACAGTCGAAAATCCATGGAAAAGTCGATTTTGATTAATATTCAAATGAGGCCGAATTTTACAATACCGCTGCGGGACAAGATAAAGGACTATAATAGTGAAGTGAGTTTTACGTGCGAGGCGTTCGCCGTCCCAGATGTTAACTATACGTGGTATAAGAACGCTGAGCAGTTGAACCCTGAAACTATTGATCGGGACAAGTACACGATACAGGACAACGTCTTGACAATTAGATATCTCACACCCGAGCAGGATGATGGTATGTATCAGTGCATGGCAGAGAACCAGCTGAAGGCGGTCTTTTCATCGGCACAACTACGTGTACTTTCCATGAAACCGTCATTCAAAAAGCGTCCCTTGGAATCGGAGATCTATGCTATTTACAATGGAAATACGTCAATTGTGTGTGACCCAGAAGCAGCACCACGTCCAAAGTTCCAATGGAAGAAGGATGGGAATGTTATTGGATCCGGAGGACATCGACGCATATTGCCTACTGGTACATTGTTGATATCTCCGACTTCCAGAGACGACGAAGGTATTTACACGTGTGTGGCCACGAATTCTGGGGGTACTGATGAGTCTAGGGCGAGGCTCATTGTCCTGCGTAAGTATATCTCTTGTTGGTGCTCTATGGTGTGATATGAGTGAGTTTCCTCATTACAGAAGAGCTCCGTTTCACTCAAGTTCCTCCACCACGCATAACAACGCAAATTCATCAGTATATCTACATGCAGTGCGATGTCACGTATGATGAGATTCTCGATGTGGCTTTCCTGTGGTCCCACAATGGTCAGATAATTCGAGAGGACCATGATCCGAGAATTGTAAGTGAGATTTAGTAGCGTAACTATCGATTTTCCACATTTTTTCTTCTTCTGTAGAGAATTTATCACAACTCGCTTACGATTGAAAACGCTACCCTTTTAGACAGTGGAGAGTATGAGTGCATTGTAAAATCTGCCGTAAATAAAATCTCGACAAAGACTCGTGTCATTGTCGAGGGGCCGCCTGGCGCCCCGGGCGGAGTGACGGTTATTGAGGTGGGTAAAACAAACGCAATCATTGAGTGGGTGGATGGAACGGATAATGGGCGCCCCATTCTATTTTACAACATACTGGGGAGAACGAACTGGAACAAAACTTGGGTGAATGTATCCACAGAAGTGCAGGCACACGATGTCGATAGATACACCGGACGGAAGCAGGCTGAAGTGACAAATCTAACACCCTGGTCCCATTATGAATTCAGTGTTTGTGCTGTTAATGATCTTGGAATTGGGCCACCATCTACTCCATCTCCTCTACACGGTACGATCGAGGACAAACCATACATCGCCCCAAGGAATGTTGGCGGTGGTGGGGGTAAGATTGGTGATTTAACCATCACTTGGGACCCCTTACTGCCACAAGAACAAAATAGTCATGGTATCCATTATAAAGTATTTTGGCGTCTACATGGCAAAAAGGAGTGGGCATCACAGGTGCTAGAAAAGCAAGGCAACGTCGGAATGGCTGTAGTTAACATTCCGTTTGATAATTACTATACACAATACGATGTTAAAGTGCAGGCCATAAACAGTGTGGGCGCTGGACCAGAGAGTGAAGTTGTTACGATTTATTCGGCAGAGGATATGCCACAAGTAGCGCCACAACAGCCCGTCGCTCGAGGATATAATTCGACTGCTCTTAATGTCACGTGGAATCCAATAGAGCAGACTAGAGAGAAGATTAGGGGAAAACTTATAGGGCACAGGGTATGTGGGAAGATTTCCTATTTCGAATATTTAAATTTAGCTCTAAACTTGGTATCTGTTTGTATATAGTTGAAATATTGGAAAACAACTCACCAGGAAGAGGACGCCATCTATTATTTATCGCGGTCAACCCGGCCATGGGCGCTTGTTGTCGGTTTGGAGCCAGACACCTACTATTTCGTAAAGGTGATGGCATATAATGCGGCTGGTGAGGGCCCTGAGAGTGAGCGATATCTCGGTAAGTTAAGTTGTACTATTCTTGTCTTATTCATTTCCACTTTAAGGCCATGCATCTCTTTCAGATACATGTAAGATTTCTATTAATGTTATTAGTATTTCTCTTCGAATTGTCTTGTATGTTTTTTTGCTCTCAAGTATACAGTAATCTTATTCTTGCATGGTAGTCTCTCACTTGAACTTTCTGACATAGTCGGGCTTCTTATTATTAATGTCTGTTCATATTGAATTATAGAGAGGACCTATAGAAAGGCACCACAAAGACCTCCATCATCTGTTCATGTATTTGGAGTTAATCCGTCCACGGTACGCGTCGTATGGCGTTATGTGGCTCCATCTCGGGACGAAGAGCCTATTCAAGGATACAAGGTAAGGAGATGGGGAAGGGATTTTATTGAGTCTTTCGGTTAATACATTATTTTAGGTAAGAGTTTGGGAGTCCGATCAGGATATGTCAACAGCAAACGACACCATCGTACCAATTGGTAGCAAATTGGAGGCATACATTACAAACTTAACACCTGGAAAGAGCTATAAAATGCGTGTTCTAGCTTTCAGCAATGGTGGGGATGGACGTATGTCCAGTCCAACACTTCGTTTCCAAATGGGTAAGACATTACCTTCAAAAGAACATGATTTCCTGATCTTTCAAGATACTTAGAAAAAGAGATTTTGTTGATCAGCTCCTCCTGCTCACCCCTTCACTTCATTCCTCACATGTTATTTTGCATGATTTCTTAGAAGTTACGAATTTACTAACAAAAATTATTCTCATCTCTTAGGTAATACAAGTGCACGAAACACCGCTATTAAAACGAGACTTAACGATATGATCATTCTGGGAATTGTAACGGTGTACTACACCTTCAAAATGGTACTGTTCTAGTACACGCACCATTTTAAATGTTGAAGTGTTGAAATGTTTTTGTTGAACGCATTGACATATATTATATGGACCAAGCATGTTATTCAACCTGCATTAACTGCCCATTTTCTGATAAGTATTTATATCGCACTATAAATTCAGTTTTACCATAACACACCCAACAACCAAAAATGATTGAACTTTATTCTCTCTCGTTTCTGATAAGTATTCTGTAACTGGGATAATTGGCCCCACATGAAATAGCAAATTGATTAGTCCATTTATCAGAGGTCAGTGGTTGAACGTGAACGTATTTTTCAAAGGCATGACTGCATTTCAGCAAAACCAATCACTGCATGTTATTGTATTGACCGTAAATAGAGATTTTCAGCATTTATTGGATGTAAATAAGGTTATCATTGTTAAATTTGCCACGAATGCAATAACTAGCTATATAAGGTATAAAACTTCGAGTGCATTCCGAGCTGTACAAAATTCGTCCATTTTTAAGCATTCATATTTAAAAATTGAAACCAAGTGACCTTTTTTTTATAATAAATGCAAATAATTGCTCAATATTACTAGATTTAGGGATTTCGAGGTAAATTTTTGTATCTTAGAAATAACGGACATTCCAGAGCATTCTCGGCATGCAATTCATGTAAGATGAAATTATTTTGTAAGAATCTCTATAATTCCTTATCAGGGCAAAAATTTCGTCCATAGTTTTACAGCAGGGATAATTATATGCAACAAATAATGTAATTTATGCTCGTATGTAAGATAGGAATAGTAAAATTCTTTTACTAATGCTTTGTATTTTTGTACACACAAGAAATGAGGAACATATTTAAAATAAAGAAAAATATAAATGTTTTTATTTTTTCTTTGCCAAAACCATGAAGAAACGTCATCACTCAACGACTGCACTGATATTTGTTTTTCTTAGATTTTCAGTGCAGTTTTGTAGCAAGTAAAACACGCTATTTATAGGATTACAAGGAATGAAACAAATGCCTCTCTGAATGACGTCATTGTAAAGTGACATTAGAAGGCTTATTCAATGATTGCTCAAGGTTACTGACTCGGAATCATTGCACAATAAATTTTATAATTGCAGGACAGGCTGTAATTCTGAAAAATGCTTATTACGCCAAATTGAAACGATTTGATTCGATGCAAAAACTATGTAAATTGCATATCGGTGACGTCATGAGCATATTGTACTGTTCAGGCGTCTCCCAGTACAAATTACTAAATCGTCATGAAGCAAAATTCTTAAACAAAATTGCAATTGTTCCAATTCCCCTTGTTCTATAGGTTTTCGCTTCGAAACAGCCTAGCTGCAATTCGAAATAGACGTCAGCAAAGATTGTCCTGTTTGTAAGGCAATGATATCAGTTTGGTTCACATTTTTTCTTAAATAGGGAAAACATAGAATTCTAAGCGAAGTTTGAAAATTTTGTTCGGAGTTCAGCTTTCCATACGCTATGAAACCCAACTCTTATGTGGTAACTAAAGAGTTTGCTAGCGAAAGTCAACAGTAACATATTTTAGGTCCACCACACGTGTGTATTTTTCGTTGGGTCCTGAAAGCCTTTAAACATTGAAGAGCTTTTCTCCAGCTGTTCGCAGGAAAATATAAGCTCTCCGAAAGAAACACAAGCATATTCGCATGTACTCCATCAACTACGTACATCACATCTAATTCACGTTATTACCACAACTTTTTCCGCGATGCTCTTCCACTAGGAAAAGGATCTCATATTTCGGTTCTGAGCTCCTGTCAGATGCATAGCCATGGGAAAGTAAACGAACGAAAAAGAACGAGCGTGGCTGGTGAAACGAAACGAAACTAACGAAATACCATTAAAATCGACGAAAAATCGGTGGTGATATACACACCGTGGATCGAAGCGAGAAAGAGGTGAAAAAGCGTGAAAAATCGGTGAAGAGAATGCACAAAGATGACAGTTAAATATCGGTCTGTTGTGTTGTGATTAAATGAATTGCCATAAAATAAGAATCGAACTATTCCCCGGGGAAGGTATAAATTAAAATTGGTCAAAACGGTGTCAAGAAAGGTACCTTGAGTTTTCATTTCATTCAATTGCTTAAAGTGCGAAGCTTATATATATAGAACTGTCGATGTATTTGTTTGTTTCACAGCCAGCCTACAGTAAGAATTAGGTTTTTTTTTGTGTGGACAAGGTGGAAAGGAGAGAGAGCCTAAGTATACAAAATTAATAAAAAGAAAACTTTTTAAATGTAAACTAGATAGGTACGCGATTAACTGTGATTCATATTTTATGCTACATTCTTCGCTCGTGCTTGTTGTGTGCAGAGACCTAATTACAAAAAGAAAGTTGTTAAATTATTGTTCTCGCTCTATACTCGATCTGTTTCGTGAATTCGGTTCGTTTCTCGTGCGTTGACATTAAACACAATTAGCATTAGAACTTGGAAAACGATTGGATAAAGAAACACGAGGCGAAGAGAGAATCTGAAGTGTCCTCTCGAGTCTCGACGGTTGCGTGCGGTGTGCTTTGTAAGTGGCTTAGTGTAGTGTGTGGTTTGGTTGGTGCAATGTCCGATATTGGCAGCGGCGACGAAGGAGTTTCTGGTCAAAGTATGCCCATTTTTGTCAAATTCAGAAGATCCCAATGAAATTATCTCTGTGATTGTTCGACGATTCCGGAAAATGTCAAAAATTGTGTCTGACAATCCATCGTCATGAAGAAAGTTGTGCCTCAATTTTGTCGGATTTCTGGGAAAATCTGTTCGCGATGGGCTTTGTTTTTTTTGTATTTTGTGTTATACGATGTGGAGGATCAACAAAAGCAATTGTTACACTGCTTTGGTTGCGAGGGGATTTGAGTAGGAACTTTTTGGAAGGATAGAAATTTCCTGGTTCTCGGGAAACCCAACCATCTCGTTCGTATTTATGTGACAGTCAGGTTCTGAGTGGCTTAGAAAAGTCGTAGAAATTCATTGAATTAGGCTTAAGTGCTTCGAACAGAAATTAAATTTGAGTTCCAAATTTTCACTCACGAATGTGATGGAATTTCAACGGGTAGTTTCGGGCAAATATTTGCGTTGCATTAATGCGACAGTAGATCACGGAAATGCAGTCCTGTTGAAATTATCCAGTGAGGAAAATTTGATCATTAGGAGGGCAGGGAAGTTTACAAGAATAATTTTTAGTTCTTGTGTAAATCTCAGAGAAGAAAACATACGTGGTGTTATGTAGTGGTGTGGTATTATCTGTACAGAGGCACATAGTGTACGTGTGTGTGTGTGCTAATTTGTCTCATCATTTTGTGTGTGTGTGTGTGTGCGTGCGTGCTTCAAGTCGGAACGAGGAAAATTGGAGGTTCCATTTCCATTGAGTTTGAGGATAGTATGATACCAATTTCGAAGCGGTAAGGATAAATTTGTGCCATGACAATTGTCGTTCTGGCTTGATTAATTGTGCCGGTATTATTATCTGCCTCCTTATTATTTTTTATGCACCGAAGCTTGAGGTATGTTTTATTATAATTTCAATTGTCCTGGACGGCCGTCTGCGAAACTACGCTATTTAGTACCAGGAAATAATGGGATGTGGATCGTTAGTAACTTCAGAGCTGCCACACAGACGTCATCAGTGGTTATACTGCTGTTTTCGCGAGTTTGCTCCTTGCAATCCAGGCACACAATCATCTGTTCGAACTGCGTACTGTCAAAAAGCGAAAGTGTGATTGTTTTGAAAACTACAATTTTCAGTTGAATTAAGCTGGGCTTGAGCGATCTGGAGATAATTTCAGGTTTACAATTCCTTGGAATTTGAAAAAAAGAAACTTTCGTCTTCCAATGTGTTGAGGTATTTTCACTTTTCTTTCAGAATATAATGTCCAAGGAATGGATGGGGGAGGAGGTGAATTCGAGTCAGGTAAAGGTGAGTTTTGTTCTCTTATTGTAAATTTTCATAGAAAATTTTCAATAACAACCAAATTAGATTTACTTAGAAGCTGTACTCTTGACCTTGACGTCGGAAGTGTTCCTCTTGTGTAGGAGGGGCGATATTTAAATTTAAAATTCGGTTAGTTTTTCTGTCGGATAATCTATACTAATTTATGTAATTTGCAGGCCAACAGGGCCAGCAAACCGAACAGGAATTAGCAACTAAAATGCTACAGATCCAATCAAAACGTTTCTACCTTGATGTCAAACAAAATAGGAGAGGCCGTTACATTAAAGTCGCCGAAGTACATCGCTGATAAATTGATATAAAAGGGAAACTTAATCGGGCATTTTATTGTAGATTGGTGCGGATGGAAGGCGCAGCCAGATATACCTAGCACTGTCAACAGCTGCAGAATTTAGGGATCATTTATCAACTTTCAGCGATTATTATGCATCTTTAGGTAAATTACCCTTTCTCCGGGTTGATGATATTTTCCCCTTATTTTATCGCCACTGTTTTCTTCCACAACATCTGCAATCAGAAATCTCTTTTTTTCTTCGTCTGCTTCAGGACCACCGAATCCAGAAAACGTACCAGAAGATGGTAAATTAAAATCAGAAATGATGATTAAAGATAACAGACGTTATTATTTGGATTTAAAAGAGAATGCACGGGGTCGATTTCTAAGGGTATATCACCTGGCACTTTTATACACCTTTTAGTGCAGAAAATATCGATACATCTTTTCTAGGTATCTCAAACGATAACAAGAGGTGGCCCTAGATCGCAAATTGCAATCCCAGCCCAGGGGATGATTGAATTTAGAGATGCTCTCACGGATTTGTTAGAAGAATTTGGAACAAGTGATGGAGGGTGATTTGATTTTATATTAAATGATTATTCGAAAGAAAATTTTTAACAGAATAAAACATTTACGGTTACAGTTTCAAAGGGGAGTTGCCTGAGGAGCGTCACATGAAAGTCGATAACAAAAATTTTTATTTCGATATCGGACAAAATAATCGCGGCATTTATATGCGAATCAGTGAGGTAAGTAGAAATATTTTTCCTATGGTTGTTTTTATTTAGTTGAGAAGTTTAAATTATTGCATGACATGTGGAAGCGAAGAACGATATGTCACGGCAACCAGAAAAGTAAAAACCTAAGGAACTGTCAAATACATAAATTTCTCGAAATGGGCAAAATCTGCTAGTGAATATGTAAAAATACCCGTGAAATTCCCATGGTGAACAGGTCCGAATTGGTTTCATTCTTGATGCCCTACCGCAGTGGATCCGTTGAGGGGATCTTTTTTTGAATAGTAGCAACGACTTTAATATTCCATGAACCTAACACTGGGAATGCGATTTTATCTTTCATATGGTGTTTTTCCATTCATTCCGAATATCTGCATATTCGGAACGTATTTTTTCTGAGCCAAAAACTTTTGTACGAAAAATAATTTTCAGCATTTAAAAAGTATTGTAATGCTCTTGCCCCATATGACCTCGTTTTCCGTTATTTTGATCTTTCCATGGGCACCAACTTTTAAAAATTTGAATATCGTTGCCATTTGTCGTTCTAATGTAAAGGTAAGAATGCCTAAGGGAAAATTTGGATTTTTTGCCCCTGTTTTTTTATTCTATGTTTAGTAATGTCTTTATTTTTAATGTATTTTATTTTAGGTTAAAAGTAATTTCCGTACAGCAATTACGGTTCCCGAAAAATGCTGGACACGTTTTCGGGACATATTAACCGATTACTGTGAAAAAATGAAAAAATCGTCCGATTCATCAATCACTGCCGAAAATAATATACAAACACCCTCAAACAATATAAAATAAAATAAAAAAACATACTTTATAAGGAAAGAAATTTAAATTAACTGCAAATGAATTATAATTTAATTATAAAAGAAAAAAAAAAACGGAGCAAAAATCTAGTAAAATAGAGAATTTAAAATTATATAGTGCGAGGAAAAGAGAGTTCTATACTTAAGTATAGAAGAAAGAGACAAGAAAGGCAGGACTGTAAAAGAAAAATGTACATGCAAAAGAAAACAAATAGTTCATTTATTTCCTAATTCAACAGAGATAGAGAAGATAGTGAAAGAAAAGATAGAAAGATGATATATATGTGTATAAAAAAGGATAGTAGATATCATTTATTAACATTTAAGTAAAAGAGGATAAATATATACCCTTCACCCTACACACACATGCGGAAACGCCGGGTAGCAAGTAAGCAAAATAAAAACTTTTGGTGTCGTAAGTCACGCAACAACAAAAACAACAATGGAAGGAAAAGGGGATCACAATCAAAATTCTCTATAAATCACATTTCCATTCCAGGGGTTGTTGCTGTCATCCCCGTCTTAACCGCACGGAAAGTCTAGGACATTAAAGTTGTTATAGAAAGTACCTTGAATATTTTTTTCCTTTTTATTTTATATATATACGTATAATATATGTATATATATAGATTTGTTTTCTATGTTCATGTTATAAAAAATCTTTGACTAATATTTAAAATTTTATACATAATTTTTGTTGTTCGTATAGAAAGAAGTTATAAATTCTAAAAGAAAAAAAGAGATTTTAGTCTGTTTTTAAAATAAGAAAGAAACTAAACCTCATATATGAATAGAAAATATTCACTCAAAGATTTATTTTACGAAAAAATCTCGATATTAATTAAAATCTAGCGTTTCATTTATATAAGAGTGATTTTATTATTTATAAAAACATATTTTAATAAACTTACTAGCAATTTATAATGATTGCGAAATGTGCAACTCTAAAATGCTGAAAGGAAGAAACAACAAAAACAGAAAAGCAGTATGTATAATTGACACGTATACAAGTGTATATTGGACAGAGTTTTAGTGTGTTTTTTTCTCAGGCCATCACTTGGAGTACTCTGAAGGCCTCCCTTTATGATCAGTTTGTCTCTTTATATTCGTGTTGCTGTCCTAATAATGAATATCTCCAATATATACTTGATTATGTCCACAAAACAAATTTAATTATAAAACGAAAAAGAGAAGAAATTATATATAATTATTTAAAAAAATGACAATGTGATGCAGCGCTTAGCGTTCTTATCAGCATTATTCTCGTAAAAAAAATACTATAATGTCGAAAAGAAATATGAAAATAGAATTAACAAAAAGTGATAGGTACACAAAACGCTGAGCGTTAATTGTATTTAATACAAAATATATAAATAATAGATATAAATAACGCAAAATAATAAAAAATCTAGTGAGTAATGAAATGCAAACAAGGAAAACTTTTAATATTTGTCATAACTGCAAGAGTATATAAAAAGAAAAGAAACAATAATAGTAAGAAATGAAGAGTAAAGAATAATAACTAAACAACTAAAGCCATCGTAAGTTCAAAGAATATGATAAAGCCAGAATCCGTAAAGGAGGAATGAAATAGAGCAGGGTTTCTTTGTGGGTCACGGAAGCGAAACACATTTTTAGCTCGGACACCCTTTATTTTACTCAATTGTAATTTTTATTCTCAGTCGTAGTTGTGATAAAGTTGACAAAACTAAAATCATTTCCTATGTTCTTAGGAAAAAGGAGCACCTCCAGGCTGAACTAGTAAAAAGTGTGCCTTCGCTGCAAAACTCGTTTCATTTTTATCTTGTTCCTGAAAGTGGAACCCTGCTGGTCTCTCGTTTCCAATAAACAAAAAGCAGTTATTCCCGTATCACTCAACATTGATTCGAAATTAAAGAACAAATTCTCTCAATAATTCTGAATAAATTTTACATGGGTGTATGTGTTAGTCTAAAATACGTGGAATAGATAAAAGCTGGTCATCTTAGAAGATATATCTAGTGCCCTACAAATATAAGATCGAAACTGTTTGAGTTAATCCAGTGATAGCCACTTGTCCCTTTACGTAATTTCATTATAGTATAAATTCAATAATTAAATGTAATATTAAAATAGTCTCCTTCCTTCGTGGTTGTTGAAGATTAAAATCTAGGAAGGATGTTAGTTATTGTAAAATTCCGGGGGCCCCCTATCTTAGGCGCATATGGTGTTTTTATTCTTCCCTTTTAAGTAGTTTTAATTTTGTGGTTTTATTTATGAAACTTACCTGAAGCAATGCATCAGTGTTTTAAGAGCTTTAATAGTCGACAGATTTTAAATTAATAAAAATTCTGAGTAGGCGACCTGTCGCATGTAGTTTTTGCATGTGCTGTGCGCTTCAGGCTTCGTTTTTTTTAACAAACTCCGAAAACAGTAGAGAGAATGTTTCAAGGAATAAAAAAAACGTCTTAGTCAATGTTCGCTTTTTTCGAAAATGGTTTTTAATGTAGTAAAGATAAATGAGGGATATTGGAGCTCGTGAAAATGTTTCTTAAAATGGTTATATATGTATATGTTGTGCTAAAGATTATCAGACACTACAAAAGATAGTTAATAATAAATTTATAGGAGACGTGTTAGCTTTTCTTTGCACTATAGAATTTTTATTTTTTACTTCTCTGAACACTTGCGTGCACCATCCATTAATTTTGGGCCAGTCGAAAGTAATTGCTTGTAACGGTTTTATCATTAAATGCGAAAGCAAAGAACGAGTTTTCATCGTTTTTTCCCAAAAGAAAGATTTACTAGCTGCGAACCAACATTTCACACCTTTTTTTCCGTTTTCACTTACTCTTCGTGATGTAGATGTTTTTTGTATTTACCATTCAATCGCTTTTTGTTGTAGGGCCCCAGGAGCAAAACGGTCGATTGGCTTGTTTCGAAATTACCTTAAATTAGGCAACAGATTCTTGACTGTAGGTGGTGAGGTAGGATTTCATAAACACGAAAATATGAGTGAATTTTATGGGCAGCGATGAAAATTTGTTTCGTTATTTTTATGTTTTAGAACAGATGCAAGCATAGAATGAGGATTACTAGAGGTCAACAGCAAAACGCAGTTATGATGTTTATTATGCAAATTATGAACAAAATTGAGCACTCTTATTTATTTCTGTTCTTTTCTAGTATTATGAATCAAGATTTAGTGAATAGTCAATAGCCAAATAAAAAATTATTACGAAAATAGTACACGAAGCATCCGAGTGATTCTCTTGTTTTAAGCTAAAAAAGAAACAAAGAAAAAATAGTAATAGAAGAGACGGAGGTGTCACAGTCAGCGGTAAAATGGGATTATGGGGGCTGTGACCGTGGTTAGCACAGAATCTAATAAAAGTGGAAAAAGTATGAAGGGAAATTCGACAAAAATATAGTTCTATTCCATTTAATAAATATAATTAAAGAGAAATAGATAAATGTACGTAGCCAATGAATTCCATTCACAAGTATATTGAAAAAAGAAAAGTTATATTTATAAATTTAAAGAAATGAAGAAATGTTTTTAATAAAAATAGACGATATATGTAAATTGAGAGGATGAGATAGAATTTATTTAGAGAAAATATTACGAAATATATATTGTAAATAGTTATTTTACTTTCCCTTTTTCGTTTTCATTCTTTAATTTTATAGCTGTTCAGCTTTATTTATTATTCCATTTTGTTTTCCTCTTTGTATTTTAGGAAATCTGATGCCATCCCAATTATGTTAGCCACACTTAAAGCATAAGCTTCGAGAATAGATCTGGTATGAAGAGAAAAAATCGCGCAACTGAAACCAATTCGGTGAAAACCTCGTCTCAAGGTATGACCAAATGTATAATCCCATTTCCGTTTATTTTTCACAATGTTTGTTTATCGTTTGTTCAATCATTTCTGCAACTTAACACGTAATAATTGCAGTATTTCAGTATAGTAATACATAGTATTGCACAATTCCTAGTTTAGGTTATTCCTTTATAAACTAGAGGCAGTGTTTTTCCTTTTTTCGTCCATCCTATATTTATGTTTCCAAGTATTATAGTGTCTTAAAATTGTTGGTAAGCCCTCACAGAAGGCGGTGGCAATTCATAGTAAATCAATTTTTATAGTGAATATTTTTTAAGATTGAGTAAAATCACATCAAGAGCTTTCATTTTAAATAGTAAAACAACACACGGTCAACCCTTCGTGGTCGCACTTCTCGACAATATAAAACCGCATTTAAAGTATTTGTTCCGCTGACTCAGGAAAAATTACTGGGCGTTGTATGATTTTTGTCTTTTTCCTTGAAATATTATTTATAATATACTTAAAAAAATCGCAAATATAAAAAATGACACTTAAAAAATCATAACTTTTAAATTTTTAAGATGTAGGTATGATACTCTGAAAAAATAAATTAGCGCACGTTCCATTTTATTTATTTATTTATGATGAGGAATGAATAAGGTAAGTTCCGAGAAAATTAAATGTATAATTTAATTTATAATTTAATACAAAATACTTGTTTTATATTTCAAACTTCGGTTGTAGTCAAAATTACCGCTGGTGACAATGGAGGGTTAAGTGTGAGATCCTATATCTGCTAAATGACACCAATTTTTCTTCCATTCGGAAGAAATTATTCCTCAAAATTTTGGGCCATCATTTAGAACCAGTACTAAAATTTCTTTGCAGCGGTCTCTTTTTTTACAAAGAATTTTCTTTCACATTTTCCACTCTCTAATAGATCTATGCTCGAAGCAGCAGGTACCTATAACAAGAATGAAATTCGTTGCAAAAGTCCTTCCAATAGAGAAAAAGTGCAATAGTTCCCAAAGTTAAGCAGCGTGGCTCCTACAATTTTAATAATTATGGAAAGATGCCGGCACGCATTACAAAGATTTCCTTCTTTCTCTCTTCCGTATGTTTTGAGTTTCAATTACACATTTTAAATTTGTAAAGAAAAACAATGATTTCTAATGATCTTTTCTATTTTATAACAAACCGTTGCGCTCTTGTTCTAAATTCAGTTCATATTCCCAACTGATGTACCATAGAACATTCAGAATTGGAATTGTTTGTTCTGTGGAATCTAAGTGCGGAATGATACAGAATGGAATTCAGAACAAGCGCGAAAAATACCGTTCAGCGATTCTATCACTTAGTCATTCACTGTTTTGGTAATAAAGTTATGAGGACTAAACGATATTTCAATGTAATAGGTATCTACAAAAAGGGGAAATTCATAGCGTATGTGATATTTAAGTAAAAATATTTTAATTTTTTTTTTGTTTTGATCCCAGTACGTATAGATAGACGAGATTTTATTTTATTTCCCTTCTTAGATTAAAGACTTGTTGTTGATTGTCTTTGCATGCCTTTTGTTAATAGCCTTAATTTTGTTGACATTTTGCAAACGCATAAATACAAAAGAAAAAAAAGTTATTTTCAGCAACAACAGGAAAATATACGTTGAGGCATTTAAAGAAACACGAAATGCAATCACGTAATACAGAATTAAAAAACGACAAAAAAGTTACATGAGAAAAACCTAGAAAAATTGTTCGAATACAGACAAGACAAATGTGTAAAAAATAAAAATTCATAATTAATCTTAAGATATTTAATTTTTAGATTTGTAAATTGAACAGAAGTTTTCCTTTCGTAATTTATTTAAGAAGAAGGAGTGAATAAAATTAATTTCAAATGAATAACAAGACAACAAAAAAATGAATGCAAAAAAATGTTTTTAAAATTAGAGCAAATTGAATTTTAATGTTCTATACTTGCATTAAAGAGATGGAAATATAAAAAAAATCAAATAAAGGTGAATACATGTCTGACGGAACTATGGTGTATGTCCTGCTTGTGTACTTCTTCAATATACAGAATTTATCGCCGGTTATCCAGAGGAATTTTAGCTTTGTTTTTTTTCAATAATTGATGTAGCGATTTTCTGCCTGAGACTCACTTACAATAATGGAAATAAAGAAGACAATCAACTAATTCCACACTGTCCCCAAAAACCACCCCTCGAAAGCTTCACAGTGTGGAACACCTTTGGTTGAACTTTCTGGCTTCATGAAGTGATTTTGAAATCAATTCAAATCGGTATTCAAGGACTAGACTCTTAGTACAAGAAAGTAAAGCGATCTCTTTCTGTGTGTAAGATAATTTATTAACGGAAAAATGCAAGAACAAAATTCTTTAATTCGTCCTAAGCTGATAATCGCCATTCTGTGTGATGTATCTAACCCAGGGCAGGGCCTGGTAACCACTCTTCTCAATGATTTTTAAATAACGGACCTGTAAAAAGTGCGTTACTTTAGATTTATAACATCACGTTCACGTCAACTCACCTGGATACCGGATGTAGTGAAGTATGGGATTTCGAATTTTACTTGTATGGGTGGCTTGCCCTCGGTGTCTTCACATTCAACGCTGGGAAGGCCGAAATGTGCCCGCATCAGATACTCTTTACCACCCTAAAATAAAACCCAGCTAGAGAGGTCTTTAGTATATTATGTAGAAAAACTGTCACACCGGAAATGACTTGATAGTCCACGTGATTGCGTTCTGCTCAGGAGCGTATTTTACACTTCCAATGGTCGTCTTGAATTTCGGTGAATCGGCATCACCTGGCACCGGAATTACAATTTCTACATTGTTTGCGGTGGATCGCCGTTTAAATTGTGATTTCGCCTTGATCATAAACTCGACTCGGCTGTGAGCGTGACGTTCAATCATCGACTCAATCCAAATGAGAGGCTTAACCTAGAAAATAATGTGATGTACACATGAGAATTGGCTGGAAGAACGAGTCGAGCATTGTGAGTTACGTGGGTATTCAGCCGATAGGACATCAACTCGAACTCCCCGTCAGGCGGAATAAACGATATTGTTCTGTCGTTTTCAAACCTGGACAACCTGACGCACTGATGAAATTTGACGTCTTCTAGCTCCACTGATTTTGACTTGCCACGTCCGGTGCTTTCGAAGAGAACCTTATCATTTAAACCGAGGCGCAATTCAGGCATTCCTGACAGGTAAACCCGCATTTTGATAGCACCTACTATTTCACTTCGAAGCACATTGCTTTTAGCATTGGCCAATAAGTTCACGGACTCAATCACGTCCAAGAATACCTCATTCTTACGATACTTGATGCCTTCAGACCGCCACGAAACAGCATTTGTCACTGCCATTGGAATGCGCGGTTGGATCTCCAACTTGTGACCCTCTTGGGTTATGTACTCCTGTAGGATTTTACTGTCTGTAGTCTGAGGATAGCCGAAGTCGATTAGCTCATCCAACAATTCATAAATTACAACAAAATTGTCACGTATACTCTCCTCTTCCAGCTCTTTAAAGTACTCGACGAAAACTTGAACGATCTTGTGGAGGAACACAAATACCAGAGCTATGTTGGCGTTTTTCCTGGTTGTTGAAACTATGTACAGATTGTTCGTCTTTATGTAAGCAAATGTACAATCGACCGTTTGTAAGATTGGGGTCATCAGACCTTCCTCCTCCTTTTCCATTAGCAGAGGCATAAATTTGTCTATTACTGACATATCGATATCGCCACGATAGTTTCGAGAGATTAACACCTGAAATTGATTTAAATGCACACATTATGGTGAAAACGTCTTTCAGGCAGGAAAAGTATCTTACCTTCCCCTTCACGTCTAGAATGTAAATTGCTGATGACGACATCGCTCTAATACTTTTCTGTAATACTTTTAATGAACGTAAACATTTAAAAAACGGCTGAAGTTGTCTGAAGAATCCACTTCTCCAGATTTCTATAGCCCCAAAAAATCACCAGCCACATAGACCACACCTGACAGCTGTCAAAATCTCCCGTCAACAAAATAAAAAAAAACTTGTAATTTAGTTATTTGGGAATAATTCTAACTTCTGAGAAATTTCACTGCTAAATTTATATTCAAAAATTGATGTATAAAAGCAACTTTCCAAACACAAAATTCTTGCCACACCCCACTAAAACGGAAATTGCTTAAAACTTCTTGATAGCTGTGGCAGATATTCGAAGTTGGCAACAATTGGATAGCTAATTTGTTTAAATATCCTGCAGTGTGTCTATATTATCCAATTCCATAAGATTCTAAAGAATTTAATGGAATTGAATTGCAAAATGTGAAATAATCACCTAAATTTAAAATTACTACATTTGACTTGTAAAATCCAGGAATAGCTGATGTAGTATGAATAAGCACGCCTTTACTACAATTTGGATTCAAATTTTAATCGCATAGGCAAGGAATTGATTTTTGGAAACCACCTCATCATGTCATCATCCATTGCTGGTGGAAATTTACTAGTGGACGCAATGGAGATTCGAAAGCATTCGTAATTATCAATTTCTTCATACTTCGGATACAACAGCTGATTACAAGAGAAAATTGGAACAGCCCAACATCTGGCACTACTACTAAGCATTTAAAATACTTGCTGTGTCATGTAAAAATAAAATTTACAAATTTACGTGTAAACGAAATCACTTTGAAATTACCCTCATTATTAATATACTTCAAATGTATGTCATATTAAAACATGTATGGGGATTTAGTAAATTCTTGATAATTTTCCCAAATTCGGATCTACCTATCGCTGACATGTGTGCTTCTGTGCTTCTCCTTCCCATGCTTGCATTGCAACCGAGAGCGAATGAGAGCGGTGAACCTATATATACAATAGTGTAGGTGAGTGTGGTGTTTATGATGTACATCGGGCTCTACGGAATTTATGTTATGGCAATTTTTTAGTTATGTTTCTGCATTCGAGAGAATGCAACAACAGCCAAATGTTGGCAGTCCTTATCCGCCATTACGCGACTGGTATTTTTGCACGCGTTTTAAGAAATAAAATTGCTCAGAAACTTAAAAAAACTGGTAGTTTTGAATATTTGAAGACATCGTTTATAGTAACTACTTACTTTCTTCAAATTAATATTAATTAGATTGCTGCATTCGTTGTAAATTGTTGGAAAATTGGCATTTTTCTGTCCAA
>QYTT01085521.1:0-12448 GCA_006980735.1 Dasypogon diadema | reverse complement strand
ACATAAAATGCATCAAGAAAAGTGCTGCTCAAGTGTACTTTGGATTCTTGGGACACACCGGTTTGTCCATTGCTTGTGTCTACAAAGTGTGCGAAGGCCCTATGATGCTATGCATAGGGTTTTGACTGTCCCTATTACACATTTCTTAGTTTGCGTGGCAGGCTTAAATGGCTTGATGCAAACCGGAAACGTGGAAGCCCGTACGCGAAGTCTCGACCACGTGAAAGGACAACGTTAGCTGGCGAAAATTGGCACATGGTTATGGAGGGATATATTCGTAAAGGCGACGAAGCCTGCAGGGATTGCTTTAACCTATGATGATGTGGCGGTCTTTACTATCATCGAACTGACAAAGAGAGAATCGAAATGCGGATATCTGGAAGGTTGCCTTTATGGCTATTACTTTAAACAAAAAATGAGGAAATATGAAAAGATTGTTTAATAGTATGCCACCCCTGGTTATATTCCCTTTGCGATAAAGTTTCTCCATGTGCTGCCTTCGTGCATATGCCATGCATAAGGAGAAAATCGAAATTTCCAATTATCCAGAGCATCCTGATGTTGTTCAAATCCCCTAAAAGTGAGAAAAATACCAAAGATATCCGCATCCAATTTGATCAAAATCATTCCTCCGTACCATCACGGTACGCGACAAGAATCTGGGTCACAAAATGAAAAATTGATCAAACGTGGTAACGTGCTCGGGTGCGCTATTGATTATATCCTTCTGCCAGGAAAGCGGTAAGGGAAAATCCAGCCCAGCACGAATAACACATGCCACAGGAACCTTCGTTGCCTTTGACATCCTTTTCCTAAGCGCTTGCATAAATACCAATTAACGAGACAGCCAGGCGAAATGCACACCCAAAAGGGAAAGCAAACATCTACAAAAAAAAAAAACGGGAAAAAATCACGAAATCCTCAGAGTCCCTCCCTCTCAACGACTCGTACTCGAGCAATTTAGATTTCCTTTGATCTTAGCATCTATAACATAGATGTATAGCCTAAGAGTAGAGCTAAAAGATATCACGCCCGAGAGATTTTTTCTCTCTTTCGAAACGAGAATATAAAACGTTCCTGACTTACCTGAAAACTGTTTGTATCCACCGAGAATTTTGTGCTTCCACCACTTGACTATGTTTCCCGCCATTTTCCCTGAGTATCCTGCTATTTATACTTTTCGTTAGAGGAACAAAAGGAAATTCGGAAAATTCTGGGAAATCCAAAGATGCACACCCTTTCCCTTGCAGTCCTTGGCCTAAGAGCTCATTACCGCGTTTTTATGCGGTCGCGTGTGTGTCACGTTTGTTGTTTGTGGTGCACACTGCACAGGGCAAGAAAAAGAGAATGAAATTGACACACTGTGAAATTATTTACATTCGCGTAAACACCAATATAATTCCCACTGTGATCTGATCTTTCCACTATTTGTTTTTATTGACAGGTCCTTCCACTGGCACTTTCTTGCCCTGTTGCTGGTTCTCCGAAGAAAATCGTCTTTACCGTGAAACTTGAAGAAATTCCGGCTAAAAACAAATTAAATCAAGTTGGACACATTTTGAACACCTCTCGGACATGTAAAAATTATTCCCCCCACTCAATTGTGAACACGTCTTTCACGTGGAATTTCTATTAAAAAACCTTACAAGAAAACTGTGCAATTTTCCAGGAATCTTTCAAGATTTCTTCCGAAACTGACAACAATCACCGCAAAACGTAAACACAACTCCTCCGAGCCGTCCACACTGTCCGCCTACACACGCTTGTGCTCCTTCCTGTCCCTGCCCGGACGCACTCTGGGTCTCAGGCACGTTCACAGCAGCCGACGACACTTTCAGGTTCTTTCTGGGTGCCGTGAACGCGCGATGCAGTGAAAACTTTTCGTCTTCCGGCGCGGAAGAACACGACCTGAATTAAATTTTTTTGTGCGGATTATCGCGAACTCCCATTGAGTCACTTATGCTCTGTCAATTAATTATAGAAATTGCGGAATTTTATTTTTAGAGATTCTTTCAAAACACAAGATCGCGACACAAACACTATTTCCATAAATCCACCACTCTTCGAAGACAACCTCTCTCAAACATGGACAGCCACCGACTGAAACGTCTCCTCTCCGACGCGAGTTCTCATGTTTTTGCCTCCAAGAAATATGAACCGAACCGACTGAAAGAAGAGGGAAAAAATCAAGAAGTGGCAGCACTGAAAAAGTGTTGTCGTTTAATGCTCACAGACGCTTAGCAGTGATGTTAACCGTACAGTAATTACCGTTTTTGACAGTAATTTTGAGACGCGTAGCGTGCAACAGAAATTTTTTAAAAAAGACAGTAATTTCCAATAACTGAGTATGTTTTTACTATTTTTCATCAATTGTCATTTACATGAATGAACACCAACTACCAACATAACAATATTATATCTTTTTTTTGTGTTCAATATGCCTTCGTGCCCCGTAGGCAAGCGTGTGAAATTGCCGGGAGATGTTCAATGTTCATTGACGGTAGCCAGATATAAGTCTGGGTCAGTCTCGTCTCGTACAACTTTTCTTGCCCAAGCTTTAGACTTAGGGCAAATTCATGTAAAGTGTCATTCGAAGAGACAGACTATGGAAAGTATCCTTCATACAAAAACTTTAATGAATCAAACTGACTGCTCTAAAACTGAATTTGACAAAAATCATTTTTGGTTGTTATACCAAAGTATGTACGACCATAAAAATGTTCAGTGAACAAAAAGGGTTTGTTACATTTAAGAAGATTTATATTCTTGTAGAAAATTACATACATTTCAACATTTTTAATTTGATTTTGTTATTTTATGTGAATTATTTATATATTTGTTTTATCTGAAATGAGTATTCATAAAGTGCTTTTATTATAAGAAACACGGATTGTTTTCAGTTTTATAGTTACATATATTTAGCTTGACAGCAATTTCTCACAGAAAACAGTTATTTCTCCTCAAGCAGGCAATAGTTTTAAAATTTTAGTTAACGTCACTGCGCTTAGTGGTCCTGGCCAGTTTAAACAAAATTCAAGAATGAGAGTCGATTAAGGGGGAGAGCAGAATCATGGCTTAAATAATTTTTTCTGATTCAAACTTTGAAAGATTTAAGCTTGTTAATACCTTTAACAATAACAAAACCTTCTAATAGTAGACTGAAAATGGACGAGCGTCTAGGTAGGTCGATAGGACAACTACTATTCGCTATACGCTACCATCAGTGCAGTCTTAAATAATCAATAAGAAGTTCCGAGCCAGTCCAAGTCAAGATAGAACAGTATATGCCGAGGGCTGCACGGCTAGAAGGGAGCCTATTCACTAGTATATGAACTTTCGAGACCATACCTCTGATTTGAATTTAGTCCTCCTGTGGTAATACGGATCTCTACTACATTGTGAAGATGAGCTGCGATCAGCAAACTCTTCAGAATGAAGTGAACTGGAAGAGGGGTCAAGGTTCTGTAGAGGCCTACAGAATGACCTTTCAGGTCTACAAGCTCCCGTCAGAATACCGAGTGGCTGACGTTTACAGTAGTGAAATCGAGCCATGGGAAGAGCTGATTTGAGAGTGGTAGAAAATAACAAAATTTCTTATTCCAAAGTCCTTGTTGGCTATTTCCCCAACACTCAAGGCATGTTAACCTAGACAAGTCTTGACTACTTGATGCCCAAAAACCGACGAAGATCAACGATGTAATTTGATTTTTTTTTTTCCTTCACCCGGACGTCTGACCAGATAACGTCACCGCCAGCGAATGGAGGCTACATCTGGTGCATCCATCACGCAAAAGGGGCTTCGAATGTACCTAGCAGGAGGTTGATGTAAATTCTATGCAATAACCTTGGATTTTTAGTGGCCAAAGTAAAGGTCTAAAAGCCAGAGGTAAGTTGAGTAAGGGCTTAAAATAAACAAGACCTAACCGAGTACAACAAAGAATTGAGCAGATCAAAAAGAATAATTTGGAGAAGACACTGTTAGGAGGTGAAAAGATCTACCGGCTACGACAAAACTTTAAAAGGTGCATATCTGGTGAAATTAGGAATGACTATATACCTGCGAATCGGATCGGAAGCTTTCCCTACGTATGTTTACAGAAGAAATGAACAGTTAGCTCCTGCAAAACGCACAAATCCCCTGGAAATCACCATCAATAAATTGCAAGGGTCTTCCTTGAAATCAGGGGTTTGGTGATTCCGTGGTCCCGAATTGATATAGACGTTCTTGCTCTCATCGTAGAATAAATGATGGATTTGCCTTCTAGGTCCTTCTGCAGTCAATATAGTGCAATTTAATGGAAGCTGTACTCTTATGTCCTGTTAAGCGACTCACAATCAAAGCTTTTCCCCTGATATATGGAAAACCGCGACGGATGGACTGCAAAAGAAGTGGAGTGTGGATTGATAACGCAAACTTCTGTGTCATATGCTAGTACAATATGATTACAGAGCTGGACGTAAATCCAATTTTTTATCGAGCACGGCTAGATTCTCTACTTCTATAACATCTTTTTCACATTGTGGACATCAGTGAGAAAATGTTGGTGGATCAGTATAGAGGGCCCCTCTGCTGCAACTAGAGGTTTGCACAACCCAAACTGGAAGTTGAACAAGGATTATAAGGCAACTTGCTGAGTGATACTAGGGGTGATTCTCCATTGATTAACGCTTCAACTCCATGTGGAGTATTATTCACATGGCTTTGTCCTCGCTATGGTATAGAAAGGCTACTGCAAACGATCAATGGGATGCAAGGAACAATTGGTGATCTAACCTGATGTGTTTACTTGCTGCATCGATTTTGTCAAGTTGTCCTTATGGAAGGACAGTCAGAAAAGGCTCGCTGATATACAGAAAATCATGCAATTATTTATACTTATGCGGTGTCCACCCTAGAGTATGTATTCGTAATCTTGCACATAACACGGATCTCAATCCATGATGAAATTTTCAATGCATCACGCAAAAATCTGTGATAGAACAAATGACGTCGGTGACGTAGAAATTCTGACTAGGAAGAGGGCCTTTTCCAAGGCCCGCTTTATAGTGGACACCGATCTGTACTCTCTTAATCTAAAGGATCATCACTGAAATCTTTTGGATCGGGAAGAGATAGTCATCGAGAAGTTCGACTCCTGGAAACGGAAAGCAATCCATGGTATGTAAACATGTAAATGGTATCCAACAGCCTGCAGTCGACCTTCATGCCTCCAACTTATGGCTTACGAAGGGCAATTAATTTCCAGCTAAGAACAGCCTTAAGAAGTTTAATTAGATACTATGCTAAGACCATAAAACAAAAATGGATACAGCAGCAATGGTTTCAAAAATGCAAACTAACTAAGTTGAAAAGATAAAAAAAATCATTGTACCAGGATTCTGCAGTCAAGGGTCCAGGCTCCTAAAGCAATAAATTGGGGAAACGCAGAACAGGCAAGCAATGAGGACTGTCCCTGTTTCAAGGAAGTGGAAACATCGGAAAATCTTGGTAAGGTGGTAATAGGACCAGTTCGCCCCTAGATCTCGAACATTCTGCTATCGAATGATGGCGACTGTAACCTAGGTCCTTTCTTATCAACTAACGCTCTCGGTATCTACTCAAAACCGACATCATTCTTCCCCATACTTGTAGACAATTTTTACACGTTGGTCGTTACTAAGTTCATGTGAATTCAGATAAATCGAACATCGAACTGCTACCGTAGCTCCCACTCAATATTCGACGAAATTTTTCGTCTTTTTGTTCACTAAGAAGAAAAAAATCAATGAAAATGTCAACTCCTCAAACACTAACACCGTTTCGCTCAATTACCATAATCCCTTTTCCTTGTAAACTGAAATTCTCGGTTAATTCGAATTCCCTCAGACTTAAAGCCTGGATTTAGCCCTGACTGTGCCGGTACACACCTTGAAAAATTCTTTTTCGTAACCATTGAATGGGATTATCATTGGCGGCAAGCTAGCGCTTCATAAATTATCTTTTATGATCGTGTCGAATGCAAGTCGGCAGTTTAGTGTAGTCGCCTTGTTCAGTTCCGATAGGTGGAATCCTGAATTACGCTTGCATAGCACAAGATCAGATCTGCCTGCCGTACCATACCAGGCGGAAATTTAAATATCTCTTCAATCCCCAAGATTACCATCTAAATCTGATTTTCATTCACCGAAAAAAGTGCTTAAAGGTCAGCTCATGTCTGGTTGGGTTCCGATCCCCTACCGATCTTGCCATATTCTCCTGATCTTTGTCGATCAAAACATTTTTTTGTAAGGTTTGAATCTTTTTGTTCAGTGGCAGTGCATCAGTCCCTTATGTACTACATAGTTCTTGGAATCAAATTTCGTTGATGGTTGCATAGAGCTGCACTCCCCTTAGGGATCTTCGGGAGTTCTGCGGATCGATTTTACCCTTTCCTTACTTGGATTATCAAAGAAGTGTCTTCGGGAATCGAAACAAATCTGCACAACACCATTTTGGGGCGCAAAACAACAACACCAACAACAACGATAGACACTTGTGACGACGACTGTCGAACATTCGTCGTGCAGCCCCAGTGCGGCAATACATGGCCCGTGTTCAGCATTATTCGGGCAAGCGGACGGACGGAGTATGAAAAAAAAGCTGCGTGCACATAAACGTGCTGCAGTGAATAGCTGCGGGGCATCCGTAATTACAGGCCTGGCGGTTTCTATCTCTTCATGATGCTGTCGCCTCTCTGCATCATGGATTGGCGGTTTCTTATATGGATCAGCACCAAGGCATCTTCCGCTCGTCCCATATTTTGGTCGGTTTCTTCAGCTACAGCAGCACCAGAATCAGCCGTACGCAAGATCACGTATAGCTTTGCTAGTTCGGACTGCTGCTGGACCGAATGATGGCCTGATAGGTAGGCAGATAAGCAAAGATGGGCAGGTTGGCCGGTGCTTTAGTGGACGCGGTGGTTTTATTTTCATGGAATTGATAATTACCGACAGCACCGGCAATAGATGGGATGGACCGCAGTCGAAGCTAGTACATCTGTCCATCTGGAGATGGTTGTAATGCGGCATTGGGCAGTGTGATCATTCTAGTCTCGGCGGAATTAATTAAAAGCTTGGGCGCACCTTCCTCGTCCGTAGTTAATCGTAGAATGAATTTTCCCTCAATAAGTTGGTCACACTAAAATTACTGACTTGTGCATGGAAGAGCATAAAAGAAACCACACCTAGATAGCTGTCCGTTAGGTTCTAGGATAGATAACCGGAACGAATAGCACTAGATATTAATTTCATGAAGAGGTTAATGGGGGCTTCCTTGATTTTCACTAAGTGGTTCTACCATTAAGTGTGACGTTAGCCGGGCAAGTGGTCTGGTCTTTCTTGGACGGGAAACTGAAATTGCCAGGAAATGAGTTATTCAGCGATTAACCGGATCAGGTGGTGGTAAAGATGTAGCAAACAGCGGTGGTTTTAACTTTTTCAAGATTCTATCACTCATGGTGTGTGGTACCTGAAGGCGTCAAGTGGTTATATCGCCTCGGTCGACATGAAGTTCGAGAGCGAATATTACCTTTGCAATCCCCTTGATGCTAGGAGTTTCCCACCATTTCACACTTGTAAAGTTGTGAGAAGAAATCAAGTTATTGAATGTTCACAAACTCCTACCATTTTGACCAAATACTCGTATTTTGGTTGGATTGGCTAATTTGTAGCGGCGACCACCAACACCAACCAAACTGCCGGTCAGCTTCACATAAACCAATAAAGTGGTGCGTTGTGATACAGATTTTATAGCGGAAACTACAGACATCACAGAAATCTCTAGTGGATACTGCGATATATCACGAGATATGGGGTCAGGGGCTATAATTAGATCAGTCCACTAGGCAGCTCACAGAAGATAGCACTGCGAAATTCTTTCAAACTCTTCTGTGTGAGACGTGGACATTTACACAGTAAATGTTGAACGCTTCAATTCCCTCCTCAACTTGATAAAAACCATTACTGGGTACAGACACGTAGAAGTTCTACATACCTGCTGAAAAAGCTGCATCCAGTAATTACAACATGAAGTCATTGCGATAAAATTAACAAAGCTTCTGTCTTCTAGTTCTAACCATTCAAGGCAGACCACATATGCTTCGAGATCGTGCAGGTTGTTAAATGTGATAATCTCGTTTAAATGACTGCGATTAGTCTTGCCCCTTACAGGGTTAAAAGGTCTGCATGCAAACTTCTATCTTTCTAGCAACATCTAGAAGTGAATCTTCTCTGGCTAGAGCATTGATTACCTCGTTTCATCATCTAGTGAATGTCTAAGGGCAGATATAGAATTGTTAGCAACAGAATATTATCACTGAGCCTTAGGAGTCAGAAGTTCGAGTTCTCAACATTCTATGGTTGTCTAGTGTGATAGGAACACATTTCCCTAGCAGGATAGATTTCAGTTCTGCTGTAGATCTCCGATCCAAAGAGCGTAAGGGATTAAAATTCCAGATTCTTTATCTTCCTAGTAAATATTATCGTTTTTACCTTGTTTGCGTTGATAGTAAGACACTATTCCTCATCATTCAGAGAGTACTTCTCATGATATGAGCGGTAATGTTTTTGAACAATCTTTCGCCACCAATGCCACGTCATCCGTATATCCAATGGCGTGAATGGCCATTCCTTCAAGTCTAGGGACTCGTATCACCATTAGGCTACCTTTGCGTTTTTGCAAGACACCTTCCAGTTATATTGGATTTTTGTCGAAGACATCTGGATATCTACTAAAGTAGCCGATGCAATGCCTTCTGTACTCAATTCCTTCACTGCCGCTCGCACCAATTGATAAAGCGCAAATTCCGTTGACCTGCCAGCTTGATATGGTTTACCTTTTTTGGGGATAGCTACAAATAGTGCATCAGTTTCCTATCTATTGTTCTAAACAGAATGCAGGATCGGTGTAATATGATTTCTCTAAAAAGATAACCTTCGTTTCCTTTCATGTTACAGGTGTTTGCGCTGATAAGACAATGGTCTTTTTACCCCATTTTAGTGAGGCACATCAAGCCCAATCTCGTGACTCTATTTTCCCTCGTAGTTCTTCCACGCCTGCGGCTCATTATTCCTCATAGCATGTTTAAAAGCTTTTCTCATTCCTTTTTATAGGCTCTCCACTCCACACATCCTGATCGTGTACAGAAGTAGGAAGGTATTCTTCATGAAATGCATCATTCACAGCTGATTGCTGCCACATCTTATATTTCTCCACTTTCCTCTGTGGGTCAATGAATAATGGATTGATTTATAGTTTATATGATCTCAGAGTCATATCTGTGTTCTCCTAAACATCGATCCTAAACAAAAAGAGTTTAGTAGATGTATAGATCGGCAGGCCCCTTCATTGCTCCGAATGTATATATATATATATTCTGAAAGCTGTAATCATGATCCCTACTGCAGATTTTCTCTAATAAGCAAGTGGAAGGATTATTTCCCTCGACTCCCCGACAAGGCAGGTCGGCTTTCAGATATGTTTATAATGCTTCTACCAGCTGCCTTCGGTTCTAAAAAGTAGATAGTAATAAAAAGTAAAAAGTAGTAATAAATATTCCCAAAATAAAAAATTCCCACGTAGCCAATAATTTTATCAGATCGTCTTAAGAGGATTGTACTTCGATTATGGACGGCTTGTCCAACAAAATCGTCCGCAAATCTCTTGCCCATTCATCCTTATCAGAGTGGCGGCTGTTTTATTTGAACAAATGACGCGTGCGCTCTTTAAATCTCGGCAAATTACAAACTCTTCTCAAGTGCTATCGGCGGGGTATCGAATACGTCTGCACTCCAACAAGTTGTGATATCACCGACAGCATTTATCGAACATGATTTTGCTTTTATCTGCACCAGCGGTCTCCTGTGTTCGGCATGTTCACCTTGTTTGTTTCCAATTTTATGATGTAAACTCTCTCCGGTCCCGCCAAATTCCTCCAATACCAGGGAAACGTGTAATAAGAATGGGCTATTATTGACAGGGAAAGAGGTTCACCTTAAATTCATGTGTGGTGTACAGTGAAGGGCAATTCGGACACATGAGAGTAGGATCCTTCCTTAGCTTATTCAGGCACCACTTTAGTCGTGTGGAAATTCATTAAACTCGGCACACAAGTACCCGACAAACCGTAGAACCTATACCGCGTTCAACTCATCCCAGATGCGTCTTGAAGTCTGTTTCATGATAATTTGCTGTCCTTTGAGCGGGGTGATTAAATATCCGAAAAGATAAAAGGCACAGTGCCGCCAAAGAGATAAGAACGCTTGATAGCAAGCAGAAATAAATGAAAAAGTCAGGAGTGAAGGATGAGCAGGTTCGTCTCAAAGTTCACACAAGAGTCACCCGCCGTCGACGTTGTCGTTGTCGTTGTCGGCCGCCAAGCAAACCGCCACCATTCGCAATGGGGCGATGGTGATGGTGATGGCGGTGGCGGTGGCGATGGTGATGGTGATGGCGATTCACTTCGCCACAAAGTGAATTTTAGCAGTTGAAAGGAAAAGCGAATTTTGAAACAAAAAGGCGCACTGGAGACTGGTTCTGGACTGTTTGATTGTGAAGTTGCCGAGTTTGAAAAACCTTCTTTTTTTGGTGCCGACTTGCTACAGCTGGACCCGCTTCCAAAACGTGCTGAATCTATCTTGATTAAAATCACGGAATAATGGGCACGAGAGTCGGTTGGGTACGATGTAGACATGAATGCCTGGGGCCATGGCCACTCACTTGAAGAAGTTACATCACAAGATGAACGATTACAAAAGAACAGATTCTTTTTAGATGTGAGACCGGCGGGAAGCCCAACACAACTTTTGTTGGAATCGGTACTGCTTAGAGAATAGCCCTGACCGTTGACCCTTTTTCTTCACTTTAGCTTTGCCACCCATAAAGTGTTTTACGTTGCGGTGGTGCAGTGTGAAGTGAAGTAAAGTTTGATCACTTTTGGTTCTTACAGAGGTTAAATCACTTCAAAGTGGCAAAACAAATGAAGTTTTTCTATTATGGGTATCAAAAGCGATCAACAGTTGTGCACAGGGAAATGCTATTAAAATCTTGATTTTATGGCACAAGCATTTTTCACCTTTAAGGCTTTTCTTCTAACAACAGAGAGTATAAACCATCGAGTGTTACAACTAGGGGGATCCCGTGTACACGTTATAATTTTATTTTATGCGGTCCCTGATTTGAATCCTGCTGAAAACAGAATTAACAGCAATTAAATGGTTCAAAATCTGCAGCCCAGTTGCAACAGTTGACAAGAAATAGATAAGTTCCTTATCTGCAGCTGTACTCCTTGATAGGTCGATGGCCAGCAATTGTTACTTTCATTATTCTTCTACGGTAATGGCCTAGATATTTTTGCGTTTCTGTTTGCCAACTATTCCGGAGCCGATACTCGCAAAAGGCAAAAATTTAAGTACCACTTAAGGAATTGTCATTCGTCAAAATATCAGTGTACATGACACAGACTAAATCAGAAATCCCGTCAAAAACAAAATAAATATATGTTGAAATTTTGATTTGTGGCTATCGAAAAGAACTCTTAAACCATAGACTGATGCACATAGAGTTGGTGAGATTGGCCGAAACATATGATTTTGTCTTCATAGAGCAATTTGCTCTTCCTCACAACACTTGTGATTTACTTTGTTTTGTATGTTCAGGGAATGGTAATTGTGTACCCAAATCTCGTTGGAAAGTGCATGCGTGAGCAACGTGAAAGATATGTACCCAACAAAGAATAAGGCTAGAAATTTGTTCAGAGCTATACCAACACAAGTAGCTATAAAACCCGGAAAGCGAGTGAGATTAATTAGATGCTCCAAAGACAATTCTCTGATGCTATCTTTTTGTCGCTTGAAAACCTTCTACCGCTGACCAAATACGTGTCTTATGAGGACGCTTCGACCTAGCGCGGTATTCTTACTTCGAGATAAAAAGCTCAGGCACCCTATTGCATTTTTTATAATTGAAAAAAGTGTGATCACTCTAATGAAGGTCAAAGATGTTTCACTGGCATTTGATCTAACCATGAAAGCCCGGAGCTGAAGAGTGTAGAAAAATGCGTGGTTCTCATTGTATTTATGACTTAAGTCTCGTCAGTGAGTAACGTCCAATTATCGGACTTGCAACGAGTCTGATTCAGGTCTTACTCATAGGAAATAGTTCAGTAATTCTATTTTTTGATTATCCTTCTACGAAAGTCTTCGCATGTGTTTATATATGTAGTATGCGAACCTTAAGATTTCATCCATGCATTTGGACTTCTGCAAACACTAAATGCTGCTAAGACCAAGAGTGTTGTTCTGTTTAACCGTACGATTGGTTATTCTGCCGGAGTTAATAATAGCGTTAATAATATTTGTAGTACCAAAAATAATCAGTCAATACTTGTCTTATAGAATAAGATCTCTTCCATACCGATCCAGCACAACTAGC